>KN882394.1:263690-294433 GCA_000934455.1 Apostichopus parvimensis | reverse complement strand
GGTCAATTAGTGTATCTATATAAGCCAACGTCTTCCTCCTTGACAGCAAACTCTCGCAAAATTGCTGCAGAATGGTGTGGACCACTAGTGATCCATCAAGTTTTGGATAGGACTCATTATTTGTTGGCTACTCTCAAAGGAGAAATTCTTAGTGATGTATTCAATTATAACAGGCTTAAACCATGTTTTGTAAGAGCATCCTCTGAAACTAAGAATATCACCAACATTCAGAAATTGCGAAATGTCTTGAAAACAAAGGGTCCATCAAGTGAAAAGCTTGCACGAATGCGAAATGTATTGAGTAGTAACACTTCTAACGATGAAAATGTTAATGTCATGCAAGATGCACATATTGAGTTTCATGATGAGTTTGGTAACATTTTGCCAGGGGTAACTTTAGATCACATCATGTGTCTTGTGACCACTAAGCCAATGAATGTTGAATCCTTTCTAGAGAATTGAGCACATAATGAAGGATTAGCACTTCCATATCCTTCCATCAAAGATAGGATATTAAGGCAAAAGAAAGTTTTTGCAAATGCTCCACAAGGAGACATGAAAGTCGAACGTGCTCGATACAAATTGGGTGAATTACAGGTTCTGGTCACCTATCAGACACCATGTTTTCCATCAGGCTTTAAGAGTCATGATTTTTGGTGGAATGTAGGAAAATATTCCAACACAGGGGAAATAATGAATTTTCTCCATGAAAAGGGATGGAACAATACAGGCAATCCAGGCAGGATGTTGCAAACATTGTTTGGTTAGTATGTATAACTGCATATTGCTTAAGTTCAGATGAACAGGTGTTTTACCCACGATTGTATGAATGGAATGCGTCATGGCAATTACCTGCATACCTATTAAGTGAAAGTCATTTTACTGTATGGTGTAACAATATAAGCTTTATTGTTAAAAACCACCACCAAGTGACCTAGTTTCATCTTTTATAACAAATGTGTAATGAGTATACTTTATCTCTCCTTATGGATTCGTTCAAACGTTTACCCGGCAATTAGAACATATCCGGAATATTAGCAACATGGGTTTTCATATATTGAGAGATATTTTAAGGATATTTACATTGCATCATTGATGTTATATTGAAGGCTATTCAGAGACAGCATTGGTGATGTGCAACTTTTGCTTACAGCAAAAGTTATTCAAGCAAATGAAAGTATAGATCTTTTGGGGAAATTATGTATATATTTTCTTTTCCTCAAATATTCATGCAAAAGTAAATTTCTTCATGAAGCAAGAAGTTGAAAAGACAAGATGTTAAGTACTATGTAACTTTGAAGAAAGAGGTGTTGATGTCATAGTCTATGGGGTCTCTTTTATGGTATCGAATATCTAGTACTTTGGTACTTTACTAGATCATTTCGGAGTGCATACTTAGGGTCACCATGCTATCGAGTCACATTTTGTTGATTTTCTTGAAGTGGATGTATATGATTCACAAGGTTTCAAAGCAGTTTTGAAACTATGCCTTCATTAAAGAGGAGTTCTGTAAATGAGTTTGTAATATTTTAAGGTTCTTTTTTTTAATATACGAAAGTTTATAGAACGCCAAGGTGTTCTGTTCAGTTAAAGGATAACTAAGTCCAGTATTCTCTGATCTCACCCCAATCACGGCATGATTTCACTTTTGATATAAATGTATTATTGATGTATGAAATGCATAAATGTATTTTGTAAGAGATACTGCATATTTTGCTGTGTCATGTAACTTTAAGATACCTTAATGATATATATTTTTTTAGATTGCATCATATGATGTCATCAGTATTGAAGAGGTACACAAACATTTTTCATGGAGATAGTGTCAATGTATATACCATATGATCATTTTAATAATTCGTAACCAAGATGTTAACCTTTGAGATACATGAAGATCATTTATTGAAGTCAATGAATATTAATGAATGTGCTTACACTACCTTCTTGAGATAATGATAAGTTAAAACAGTATGATGTTAAAATTTTGGAGTATCCAAAAATTTTAAAAGATTGAGGGGGATGTTATGAAATGGTAATACTGCCTCTTTGATGTTACCAAAAAACTCCATCGAGACATCGTACAGGCCCTTATTATATTTATCTAGGTCAAGGAATCAGTTTTCCCACGAGAAGTTTTAACTATCTTATTGAATCTTGTTACAGGGCCTTTTCCCAAAATAGATTACATTGTGTCTGTAGAACATTCGAGAAGGTTCTTCTCACGTGGTATGGAAGTTTCCATAAGAAAGGGGGTGGATTTCCAAATTCCCAACCAATCAGGGCAGATCAGTGCCAGCGCACTTATTTTTATATCATTAAGTTAATACAGGATGAGCAGGTTATTGGCTGCCTTCTGATTGTGCGCAGTGGGATTTTATAGAAGTAAGGTATAAAAGGCGGCATGCTCCCGCAAGTTCGTTACTTCGTCGTCACTTCGTCACTATTTCATCAATCCTTCAAATTGCGTAATTGACGGAGTCAAATCATTGTAATTTTATTTTATTTGTAAGAGAATCGACAGAGAAGAAATTATACCGAATCACTTAATCAATCCGATCTTGTCAACTTGTTTTTCTGAGAACTCATTGTTTTCTATCTTCCGTTCGAGACGTCTCCTGAAGAAGCATAAAATACGGCATCAAGATAACCCCAGTACCTTTCTATCGCGAGTCCCGATATAATATTACATATCGGAGGAGCGGACTCGTCACTATATTACAATAGCAATATTCTGTACATGATCTGCATAACAAGAAGGATGATATGAAGTAAACAAGAAAGCCAAGATATGATTTTGCCTCCCTGCATGAATAAGCAAATAAAATATTGTGATACACTAATCAACGTATCATCTGAGATGTAATATTATATATTATTGACTATTGCAGCTTTATTTATAGTTAGCATGGTTTAAATGATCTCAATTAGTGTTTGCCACTTTGTTGCACTTTGTTATACGATCAGAGTGAATTGCATAACTCAATCGTTGTGGTCTGAGTACCCCAATTATTCAGTTTGTATTTTTTTTTAAATTTGGAATGTAGGTAACAATGTCTTGCAAGTTAATAAACCAGAGAACCGTTTGCCATATCCATTTGATACTGAGATCATAATTAAATCATTGATATATGTTTGTGTTTACCTTCTTGAAAGCCACTTATGCCAAGTTTCTTCTGCCATTCGGTATTCTGATAGTTAGCATAGTTTATAACTTTTTTACAAAGTGAGCTAGTCCAGGCTACCTTCAATGAAATTGGTGAGAACTGGAGAAAGAAATCCTGCTCAATCTGAAATGTAAAAACAAACAATTGAAAACCTTTTAGCACCTTATAGGTTTTGGATGGAAGTACTTACAGAATAAGTGTTACATAGTGCAGAGTGTGATCAGACAGAACATCACTAGATGCGGGACATGGCAATGCAACAACATACAATCATAGCATATAAATCATAACACTAATTTACAATCAGAGAGTTATACATGACTGCCCACTAACATACATGTTCATAGATGTGCGCATCCACCTTCCCTATATAATGACAATATATTCCCCCTTATTAAATTACAACATAAACTTGGGCCAACTCTGTTACAGACACTTTTCCCAGTATTAATTCCATGTTGTCTGTGCTTGTCAAATTATTAGTATCAGTTTTTTTAGCTAAACATTACAAATTCATAAGTAGCCATGACTTCACTATTGAAAGTCATGAGTGTCCCAGTATATATGGTTTATATACAAATTGAATATTGTGGTGGACTGAGGGTAAACAAGTGGGACCCCCAGCAGCTTAGATGCATTTGATTGACAACCCAACACTTTGAGGGGATAATTAACTGGAATATCAGGTACATGATCTCAGAGGAGCAGGAAGGTGGTACTTATTTCAGTCATACCATTCCTGGTGTATCCAGCAGCCTTGGATATTCCGTAATAAATTGGCTGAGACTTGCATCGGACCTGTTCTGTCCAAGCCATGCTGCTCTGTAAGCCTGAGTGAGTCTCGTGTATTCCTTTACTTGGTCATTTGGACTGTGGTTATACTTCAACCATTCAATCATTTTCAAAGTCTCTTCATCATCTAACAGAGTTTAAACAAAATGAAAACAGAATGCAAAAAAGCTTAGTGATTCCATGTCAATAGTAAAAGAAAGTGTACTTTAATTTCAACAACATGAGAAGCAACATTGAATAAAAGATTTTCCAACTTATCCTTTAGCTGACCAGAAGTGGCCAGTGGTGCAATGGGTTTGCATTGATTGATGGATGCCTACATTGTTCAGGTTTGCTGACTTTTGAATTCTATGAAAAACAATAGGGATCCTCAACCAGACCTGTCAACTTGCCTTGCTAAAAAAAGGCCATTTAGTACTACCTGTCTTATCGTGCATACGAAAGCTGAATTGAGATTGGATTAAACACCGGGAGTTCCTAATTCATCCTGTGAAAAACGGGAGCCTCCCAGTAAAACCGGGAGAGTTGACAGGTCTGCTCTATTCACCGAGGGGTACCAATGTACTAAGTTTGAGTGTCAAATAACTATAACTTCTTGAGGTCATGTTTACAAGCTTTTCATACATTAACCTCTCTTGACTTCAAATGACCTTTGACCTCCATGAAATTCAATAGGGATCATCTACTTACCAAGGGCTACCTACATACTGAGTTTGAAGTTCCAAATGACTAAAACTCCTTTAAATATTGTGTTCAGTTACAAGGTTTTCAGACTATTACCTCTGTTGACCTCAAATGACCTTGGACCTCCATGAAAAAATAGAGGGATCATCTACTCACAAAGGGCTACCTACATACTAAGTTTAAGGTTCAAGCAACTTAACTTGGCACCTGACTGTTATAAGTGAAAAATCATTATGACATTTTATGCGATTTTATTACATACCTTTAGGAATGACTGGGGCTGTAGGAGTATCAGTTACTTAGTCTACACAGTTAAAAGAAATTGACCCATATCCCTTACTGAGTAAATTGTATGTAGATTGTTCAAGATAATGTTATTAGTACCTTTTGGATCTGTTTTTATGTTGAACTTTACAGGTGTAGGCTTCTTTACTTCTTTCGGTGTTGCTTCTTGTTTCTCAAAGGCACGGGATCGTTTTCGGACATTGCGCAATCTTTCCTCAAGATAGCCTGTAGCAGGATGTTTCCCATGGGCTTTTGTGTACCATGCTTCCTATAGTCCACAGATAAAAATAGGACATAGATAGTTAACTTCAATTGTTCAATTACACAGACTATAGTCTTGGCAAAGACTGTTTGTTGGAGTATTTCATATTTTACTGCAGTGGCATAACCAGTGGGGCAAGAGCCCCCAATTGGGCACCCCCCCCCCCAAATTGACATACAAGTAACTTAGTAAGATAGAAATGATGCACCATTATGCATCTCGTCCACCCCTCAAATACAAGAATTTGATCCCCTCCCCTTACACCCCTTCCCCATATCTTTTCCCCCTCCCCTTGCCCAGACTCCTTGCTACCCTTCAGCTCTCCCCCACCCCCACCAAAATCTCTGATTATGCTACTGTTTTACTACAATTAATAGCACACTGTTAACTCTCTGTTCAGCAAGCTATATAGCTATTAATAAGTAGTCTTGACCATTTTTGCAAAGGTGACACATCCATGCTTTGGTAAATTGATGAAATTGTCTATACACTGTGTATATAAAGGAAATCTGTTCTACTGATAAATTCATTCTTGGCTATTAAATGGCACTTTAGATAATACTGACATATCCTTCTCCCTCACAATCTTTAAGATGCGGAAACTCAGTCACAACTGCTTTCGCAAGGCTAATTTTCATGTTTGTTCCAACACTGCAAGAAAATTCAGATGCTTAAAATTCAGTGTAGTCTAACCATCAGTATTATTTCAATTGAAAAAAATTTCTAGTCAACCTAGAAGACCAGGGTACAACTAACTTCCTCTTTTCATATCATCACAAATTTGAAGATTTTCAACTCTGACCTTGTAAACTCATTAATATTCATGATGTGAGCACCAAAAACAATAGAGGTCTTTATCGCACTACAATGCATCAACGTAGCAAGTATGGAGATCATCCATCATTCCCTTCTTGAGTTATTGCGCTCACAAGGCGAATGTCACATACCCCGCACACACGCAAACGCAAACTTGAATTCATAGGTTCCTTTTGTTTCCAGCAAGGAACAAAAAATACTGGAGATCTGCCATTGCAATATCCCCACACCCACCCGTTCCCCCCAAGAAAAAAAAAACAGTACTATACAGACCTTTGTCCGTATTTCTCGATAAGATGGGACACCAATATTCTGACCATCTGGAGTCTCTCCCGTACTCCCAGAAATCCTTGATCTAGTTGTGTTAATATGTTTCTTTGTTTAGAACCTTCAATAATTGCTCTTACATCCTGAGGGAAAAAAAAGAAAAAGATATATATCAATATTATGAAAATAATACAGTACAACATTATAAAAGTAGAGCAGCAATGGGCTAATGGTATCTGTAGTATATGCATGTGCTGTTTGTGCACCATAATAAGAATGACCAAAATAACTTTAACACCCATAGAAAAATATCTGTATGCAATGTGCACATTGTGCAAATTTGGTCAATATCCAATTCTTTCTTTCAGGACGAAAGTATGTATTAGTAGTTGTATGTACCAAATATGAGATTCATCCAGGTTGCAGACATAGGGTTCATCTAATTATCACGTTTATCCATGTTCTGACCAGTGAGTTAGACTGATAACAAAGTTTTTTTTTTCCCAGGTCACCCCTCGTGTGACCTATTCTAAAGTCAATTGGTTTCATTTAATGTCTATGGGCAATATTTGTATCATGTATGAGAATCATCCAATTTCACCCATTAAGTTTGCCCGATACAAGGTTTTATGTAATTGACAACTATAGCCCTCAAATTACCATTATCCTGCAAATCAACAGGGGCTAAATCTATTCAATCAATCCAACATCCATAGATATACCAATTTTCGAGTTTCATCAAAGTTTCCTCCACTGTGTTAGTAGCTTGATTATATATGTATCTCAGTCCAATGGTTCAAACACTTTGCAATCCATTAAGAGCTTATTTAGAGCACAGTATAACAAAGTTTGAAATGAAAGCTCCTGTAATCAGATTAAAATAAGAAAACTCAGTGTAAATTAAATTTGTTTTAAATTTTTTTGGACAATGTGTGAAATGTGGGGATTGCTGAATTGTTGTTAAAAAATATATGGAGTTCAAATTCCAAAGGGGCACTTTTCAATATCAAAGGAGGCACTTTGAAATTTTTTGGCAAAAGTGTGGGTAAATGACCAAGTGCACCCACCCCCAGCTCCTTCAACCATGAAGATGATACATCATATTCTTAGACTCCATTCTCCTGAATACTTACAAATTTTTTATCCTGTATTGGTGAATGAGAACTTGGGCCTCTGCTTTTAGCAAGGAAGAGTTCGGCATCGTCAATATCACTCTCACTGCTACCGGAAGTTGATAAAATGATAGTGCTTGGTAATGAATCTGATGAGCTAGCATTGCTTGAGTCTTCTTGGTTCTCCTACACACAATTAACAACAAGAACATTGACATCTTGATTGCATGCATGTTTTTCATTTTGTCACATGCATTCCTTTAAGAGAAACATCATATGGTCATGCAAGCCTGTACCTCACTGGAATGTAGTAGTGGTCATCATCCAGCAAATATGATTTATTTGCATGCAGCGGCCTAAAATCTACAAGTTCCTCAACAAGTATGCATGTAAAGTTTACTGGCTCAACTGGCAAAGCAGCATAGGCATGATAGTGTTTTGAGAATAAAATGGTTTCCCACAACTCACAGATCAGCTTAAAAGATCCATCTTGAAGAACTGCAACATGGAAAATCTTTGCAAACACTGGATCATAACACTCTGTTTTATCAACTACGACCATCATACCTGGTCGATAACATACACCATAAAGCTTCACCCAATTTGCTATAAATATGTCATCATACATGGGATAGTTTCCAAGAGCAACCGAAATGGCATGAGCACTGTCAAGAGCAGCAAGTAGCATATTTTCGCCATTTCAAATTTCTTTCTGCCTGCTATTTAAATCTTTACCAGAAAGCAGTCTGTGGCATAGATTCATTTGGTGTTTCACAGCCATCCTTTTCAAAGGGTTCTTAAAGTTATTAATAATAGATGCAAATCGTTTCAAGAAAAAGTGTTTTCCTTCAAATCTCATGCACCAGAAATTAATAACGGGACCAATTCTTCTGATTGCTTCAGGGTAGTGTAACATGAAGTGATGTTTTGGCTTAAGGTGGCGATCTGGAAACAAAGTTAGGTAGAGTTCATGATGATCTTTAAGAAGATTCTTCAAAACAATAGTGTCTTCAAATGTTACACAGGGAGCAAAAATAAAATCCATACATTGAAGTAACATTAGTAACAACTCCCAAAATATGTTATCTTCATTTACTAGGTCACCTATTATTAAAGGAATATGCCGAAGTAATGCCCACATTTGGCCTGCAGACTGTCCAGTTGCTCCATCCGGATTTTGGAGTTGTTTTTCTGATAAGCAGCATGGCTTGTTGATATTATCAGGAAAACCATAGCTGTAGCTTCATAACCAATTTAAATTCTAGAGGACCAACTCCTTCCAAGATGTCGTGCATCACGTCTGGGCGCATAGTTTTCTGTGACATGGAAGTACCCCAGTTCATTAAAAATTGAGGAACTTTTTATACCAGTCATTGTCAAATTTGCTTCATAGACATCTTCTGCGTAGTTGATTCGATTTCTTTTCAGTGCCTGGTCAACAACCAGTTGTGACATCATCATATTTCTATGCACTCGACACTGCCTGCATGGGTGATTGGCTGTAAAACTTTCTACAAATTCAAGGAGGGAGTTCATGCCCAAGTTATCCCCAGTAATCTGGGCAATACCAACATTAACATTTCCGTCAAAACTGACAGAAGAAATATCAATCCCGTTTGTGGCTAGATCTTTTAAGTCATTAATTAATGGTTCCAGCACAACGTTAAATCCATACTGCTTAATGTGATCATGTTTACACATGGCTACAAGATAACAATTGTCTAATGTTGATAAGAATTTTGCATGAAGGTTGAGTATTGTAAAGTAGAAAACACCAATCTTATGGGTACCAGCTTTTGCCCCTAAGGGATTTGTCACTTCACATTCATCATTACACAATAATAGACGTATGTTCTTCTTCTCAGAGAATATTGGGTGATGTTTGCAAAGAGAGCTATCCTGAAAGCTTCTCAGTATGCCATCGTCAGCTTTACTCTGCTGGTATTTCAGGATTTCTTCAATGTAACCCTCACTCTCTAGTATTAGCTTCAGCAATGGTTTTAAAGGAATATACTGAAACGTTTTATGTTGGAGAGTTTGCAAAACATGACCAGTGGATGTCTGTGCTCTTTGAACATATTCAGGTGCTATTGGCTTTTCAGTGGGAGCTACGTATTTCTCAGATGCCAGAAAAAAAATTGTTTTCTTTGTTAAGCAGTGTCAATGTCTTCAAATCGATTTTTCAAACTCTTTAAGCTGGTTCAAAATTCTTGTAGCTGTGCCATGTCCAGAACATTGTCCTCTGCAATTTTGTTAATATTGTACTCACAAAATTCAACTATTTCAGAACATAAACTAGATGTATGTCTAACTACGCTATCGACTGTTTTCTGCAGGACATTATTTTGACCTTTTAAAAAACTCACAAGGCCAGCAGCTTTTTGCTTGAAGTCTTGTGGGAAATTTTGCCTCAATTCTGCCAAAGTTTCGTTGCCAACAGGTTGATTCTCTTCGTCTCTATCTTCACCTGCTTCAACCTCATTTATATTTTCTGCAATTGCTTCTTGTTCTTGCTGGTAATTGTCATTCATGTACTCCTCATTAAGCAAATGACTGTGAACTTTTAAAAGGTGTCTTTTAAGACTCCAGGTCCATTGAAAGGTACGCATGCACCCTTCTTGGGAGCATATAAAATTTCTTCTGAATTGTCTATAGTTTAAAATGTGATGTACAGTTTCATAATGAAAAAATAGAGCTTTTATCCTGCCTTTGCTAAAGTTTTGGCACATGGAACACTGCAATGCCATTGTGTTGTCTTTAAATTAATTGTCAGCAAAGAGATTACACAGTACCTGCATTTTGAATATGTTGAAATGCTGCAGGAATTTAAGCCGGATGCCAACTTTTGGTATTACATCTTTCACAGAATGTTTGTCTAATAATCTAAAGCTGTCCTCATCTATGGCATTTTCTATGGAAATAAAAAAATAAATATTTGTTATTACTTTTTAAATTTTAAATGCTCATATGAAAGTAGTAGGCAAGGGGAAATACAGATAATAATTAAACTTGTAACAATGAATCAATAATACATCAATTGAAAGAAAACGAGATAGAGGTTCTTTTGGCATTGTCACTTTGTGGCTTAATAGTATATTCAAAGAAATATTTCAGTTTGGAATATTAAGTGCACGAAATTTGGGTTGTACCATGCTACTACTAGCCTAGGCTATCTTCACATAGACTAGCTATGTGTAGATTTTAGTTTACCTCTGTTGAAACTGTACTAGCCTATACCAAAGAATATTTGCCTAGATGCTAGTTGCTACGTCAATAAGATATAATATAAAGTTCTGAAGTTGTTACAAAATGGCATATATAGCTAAGGGCAGGCCTATGTTAGTTTGTAACCTAACTTACTTTCAAAGTTACTGGTAGGGCCTATAATCCTAACTTAGCCTGGGGCCTACGTACCTATTTTGACTTGAAATGTAAGTTTGAGTTGACCATATCACTGACACAGCCATCGAAGACCATGCAACCTCATTTTTTAGTAATGACGTCTTACCCTTATAGTTATATTTGGTAGGCTATATAACTTCAAGTTATAACGTTATTTAGAGCATTTTCTAATGCAAGTCTATCCTATTAATAGCTATTTTAAGAATGGATAGTCTTAGCCTATAAGTATAAGTTAATCTTACGTAGTCAAGTTAGGCCTATGCTTCATCAAAGACCAAACGTTACTAGTCGTTCGGCCTAACAATAGTAACATTATACTTGTCTTAGCCTCTAACGTTATATTTAGTTAAACTTACGTAGTGAGGTTAGGCCTATGCTTCATCAAAGACCAAACGTTAGGTCTAACATTGCAGCTATCTACGTATCACTATCAGTATCAGGGTAATTATGGGCTTGTCTGAACCACGGCGCTCGCAGCACAAATAACATGTTACTTAGGCCTAGCCTATCATATCTACAATGGCATACTATAATATAGTATTTAACTAGTTAACGTTGCGAGCGCCTGTGGCCTGAACTAGTCAGCATACTTTGGCGTATATTTACCTTTGAATATTGGTATTAACATTCCCAAACCCCAGTCATCAAGGATGGAACTAACAAATATGTCCATTTTCAGAGCCCATCCAAGTGTTTGATTCAACTAAGACTGCCTTCTTGGTCCTGAATTTACTTATGATTTGTAGATTTGTGTGACGGTGTTCAGCTGTAGTCTGCGAAAGGCGGCATGCAAAAACGCTGATAGTGGTCACATGACATAACTTATCCAATGAGAAAAGTCTTTGAGAGTGACCCAGTGCAAAAAGTCAAACTCACAATTTCAAACAATCTTGCGTAATAACTCAACCAATACGACCCATTTCTGGGTACAGTATGGCTGACTCAGCAGATGGGTCACACAAAATTACCCAGGTGTTTTTACAGTGTAGCCAAATGGAACTATCCACAGTTGAGTGCATGAAAAAAGTTTGCTGTAAAAGATTTGGAACCAAAACATCCTAAGCAAAATTGGCGGAACAAATGTGTCTAAAGTATAAGCTGTGAACAGGGACGTAGCCAGAAATTGAAATGTGGTGTGGGGGTGGGGGGGGGGGACATAATTTTAAAAGGCTCGTTTTTAAAAAAAAGGAGCATTTATAACGCTTAACGGAGCTCCATGATATACACAAAATGTTTGCCCAAAATGCCTCCCACATGGCAGGAACAAAAACTATAATAACAGTTTTATATTACGTAGTAGACGAACTTTCAGGCGCTTTAATGATTTTTCCTGCTTTTACTTAAATTTGACTTTTAGGGTACTCACAGGGGGGGGGGGGGGTGAGAGATCGCTCCCATTGCTCCCCTTCACCCACCTGCCCCTGGCTACATCCCTGGCTGTGGACCAACAGGCAGAAACAATAGGGCACACCTCACTATATTTAATATACGTACCAAGTATCACAAATATCTATCACTATGTATTTTAGTTATCCCTGACCCTAGCAAGTGTCACAGATTAACGCACACACTATCTTTTCTTCTATTATATTAGCTACAACTGATGATATTTCCCTTTATTGTAAGCCTTTGTGTGGACAACTGATGACTATTGTTCTCTATTGTTCGACAACTGGTGACAGGAATTTAGTTTGTTCCATGTTTTGTAAAATTTAACATATATATGAAGATATCTATTTTAGACTATTATTGACTAATGTGAATGATACAGAACAATGCTGTTTATAGGTTATTTGGCAAGCTTTCTGACTTTGCACATATTAAACAACACAGGGATGTGTATATCACATGCGGTATATTTTACAAACTATACAGTGATCGTTACCAGTGGGGTGTTCATCCTTCCCACAGCAATTTTCATGAAAACATATACAGTATAAGTGTTACTGGATATATGCTACTTGTCTTTAATAGCATGGTGGGATCTGCTCATCCTCATTAGTTGTACTACTCATATGAGATTTCTCTTCACAACCAATTACTTTTATTCACTGATTGATACTGTACTTTTAGTGTAAGTTAGGGAAATTTTAGTAGTCTTTTAGAAAAATGCATAACTCGATTAGGGCCAGTAGGCGTATAGAGATTTTAGGTAACTGCATATTTACCTGCCCACATGTTGGGCCTAACCTTCTATATTTCTAACTGTTTGATATCCTTATTATATACAGGGCCTTATTTGGGTATCTGTTCCTGCATTGCGTATTTGGAACACTGCCTTACTATTGTTTGTATTGCTTATTCCAAAGTTAGGTCAGTCAGTTTCGTAACATGTTTTTAGTTTTAACACATTGATTGCACCTGTACAGTTCTATACATTGAGTTCAACTACAAAAACCATGGCAGGGAAAACGTGATCATATTCATACTTTAACCAAAATATATCTTTTATATTTGATACTGTTTATCCAGAGCATGTTACAGGATATTTTAAAGGCAGGCTATGTAGTATCGGCACCAATAATTGAAGATTTCCAAAAGAACGTTCCTAGAGGTCTTTACTTTCCAAATTGTTGTTAGGCATTTTAATTGAAAGCATAAGATGCCTGAATGTCCCAGTCAGGTAAATTTCCTGGAAGGTGGTAATAAAAGCAATTTCAAAACTTTGACTAAAGGTAACCATATTTGAAGATCTGGTATATTTGGGGCCAATACAGCATACCTGGTCGAGAGTTGCCGTAGAAGCCACCATATGTTTCAAGTAATGCAGTCAAATGTAGTAAAGGCAGCTGGAGGAGTCCATTTTACCCCTGTGCCGAAGGTCATTCATCTTTTTGGGTTTTCTCTCCCTTACCCTCCCTCGGATTGGTACTCCCACCGCCTCATTTTGGCAAAATGGTTACACACTCACACACCCCACACACAGAGTCCCTGATCTTACCCATATTTAATCAGCTTACTACAGAAACAGAACCCATGATATCAACACTCAACTAACTGAAAAAGGAAGAAATGTATACCAATATGCACAGCCTGAAGAGTGAAAGTTGTCGGTATGACTAATTATCTTCAGCTGAAGTAATGTGAGAAGTTCTCGGATTACTTTCCCATTCATAACCTAGTGCAAATCATTCTATCAATATTGTTGTTTCCTTGCACATTAAAACCATTGAATACAAACCGCGCCTATCTATTTGGCAGCCGTAAATAAGACGTATCCAAACTGTTGCTGGCGCCATTTATCACTATTATTTTTTTTTCATGTGGATTGCCAGCAACAACAGTCAAAAAGTGTGTACCATTAGTTTATTACTATTTATCTAGCAAAAAGTCACGTAATGTATTAGAGCAATTTATCACAAAGTAGCGATGCAATTATTTCAAGTGCAGCAGATCCCTCTGTCTGTATCTGTCGTACGACATGCCAGCGAAAATCGGGGAAAAGGGTCTGCCCCCGTCGGATGGAGGATTTGTTTTACCCTAACAAATGCATTGTTTCATAGCCAATAGACAAATTGTGTACAACTAGCACCATCGTGAAACAGCGGAAGTTGCTGGCACATAACGCACACTACGATTACAAAGTAGGCCTATAGGGTACGCAGAACTGAGATACGGATTGGAATTTCGGACACCTCCGAACTTTGCAGTAATAGTGCCAAGATCCATGGTTTATGATCTTCAGACGGTTACGTAGTATCACATTGTAAGACTTGTAGTTCGACGGTAAGATACTTGATGTTGAATGCACACCAGCTGATATTCTGCTCTATGAATTATGTATAAATGCATAAGTGTGGTCAATGGTTATGACGTGGAAGTAAAATAGCTGTATAGTTAAATGTAATACTTATCAGAATGTGACGTCAATTTGACTGCAAAAGAACGAAGTTTTGTCGAGAAAAGAGCATATCATACGAAATCATGTACAACGTTGTGAAAGATGTTAAAGAAATTAAAATTCAAGAGATACGAAGTATAACAAAGAAGGAAACTGATAAAACTGTAAACTATCAAGTTTATGTATAGAGAAACATACGTAATTTTTTTTTTAACACAGTTCCATGAAATAATTGCAGAATGTTTTCCTTCGTTTTGAACAGGAATTGTTGGAAACGAGAATTTTTTTTCAGAATTTGCGTGAAAGAAGTGCAAACAAAATCGAAAATCTGAAGTTGGAATGTGCTTCGGCAACGACCAAATAATTAAAGTTCCCAGGCGTATTAGATGCTCTCTACGGCGAAAAAACATCCAAAAGACCATCGCACTAGGTGGAGGTAGAGGTTGAGAAGGAGCAGGAAGAGCAGCAGGAGGACGAGGAGCCGGAGAAAGGAACGAGCACCGGGGACATGATTGCAAGTAACACCGCATGTTACCAAAAATGGGCTCCGGGGCGCGGCTCGTTACACGAAGAGAACTCCGTCCACCATGTTCGAAAAATGAAAAGGATGGACAACCTCGGCGACAGGACGATTGTGCAATTTATTACCAGGGCCCACATCACCAACATCTTCACAATGATGCCGGAGCAACGGGCACAGCAGCCGGGCACCGTAGCTGCCTTATATATTTGCATATCTCAAGTTTGCGAAGTGTTGCTGCTTGAAAAGGAGATTGTCCCAAAGGTATACCAAGAGGCCAATAATTGCCTAGGTGGAATTAAGGCTTCAGTATACAAACAAATGAAGATGAGAGATGGGAGGATGGAGGCGGAAGCAGATAAGCTGGTGATAGATATAGTTCAGACATCGAGGTAAGTAATATGAGGGGAGAATGTTTCTTGTTGTTTTGTATCTTGAGACGGACAACTAGGGTCCATAAAAATCAATTGTTCTTTGTGTCATTTAGGTCGATGTCTTTCATCTCTCACAATCGATTGCGAATTAATGTTATTGATATTTGACCTCTGTTTATTTTACAGAAATTCCATCGGTCCAAATACCAAAAGAACGTCAGGGCACATCTTCGGATGACTGACAGGGAGGGTGAAATAGAGCAAAATAAGCACGAGGTCAGGAATTACGTAATGCTTCAGGTCGTTCTTGTGAACAGGCAGAGGGCCTCTGCTGACATGACGGTCGAAAATGTAATCCGTGCTCGGCGTCAGCTAAGCGCAACCGGAGCCAACGTTCGGACAATGTTGGTATCTGACCCTATGACCGCCACCACATACGAGGCAGCAGCCCTCGCTCTTCACCGACAGCTATTTATCGATCTAACGTTCAACGTGGAGGAGATAAGGTAAAACCCTGTCCTATTGTAATATGTCATCGGCACAACATTTTGCTAGCTTCATAAGAAACTGATCAGTGTTCTTTTTTTCTTCTTCAATTTTCCCACGGAGGAAGAATACCCATAAGTAAATGGGAGTCGGTAATGGGACCAATGTGGCTCTCGTACACCACTGGCGAAACCATATTATCAAAGAGGGTCACTAAGTGCATCAACTCGCGCTGGTTGAACGCTGGCCTTAAGACAGTGGGTCATAGGGTAAATAAGAACTGATTTTTCCGATTTCGTAGTACACGAAAAGGGTGGACACTGGGCACGAAACTTCTTTACCCTGGTGCTGTATGACCCTAGAAGTACTGAACTATGGGCCAGATATAAGGGGTAACAAATTGACTGGGCCGCACCTAACCAACGACCTGCTGTTGATTTCAAACATTTGATCCCGAGGACTTTCAAGCAATAGATGTGTGTACTTATTCTGTATTCACAAAAACATGTCAATACAGTACAGTTGATAATTAATGGGGATAATAGGCCTACCTGACAGCATCATTAGTGCCGATATATTCTAAGCAGCTAGCTCGTTTTTTGTGATGATGTAAAATACATTTTATTTTGTTATTTTTCTTGAGACATCTCACGGACCGCCAAAAAATCACTGGCGGGCTGCATGTGACCCGCGGGCCGTACGTTGCCCACCGCTGGTCTAGGGCAACAAGCATCGGCTCCCTCCATCACTAAGTGTGGCCCATTTTAGCGAAAGTTGTGAGTCTCGAACTGAGACTATCAATCCTTATTTCGTGTCGCACGTACAACTTTTGTGGTGTCCAATATTGTGTCTATTAAATCAAGTGGAAGTTTCTTGCAATCTGCATTCAACTTGGCGATATACTCCTTGTTAGGTCTTTGAAACTGCTTGCCATGTGCAGTAGTATTGAAATAACCATTCATCGCCACACACTTGTGGATCATAGACCATCTCGTGAACAATTATTTCGTACATGTGTTTGTTATCAGTCAGAGATGGCCCATTCAGAAAAATGTTATCAAAACCATGAGTGGAGTCAACAAATGTTACCCCAAGGGTATCATCATTGCATAGATGAACCGCCCATCTCCACTTGGCCAGAACAGCAAGATTTTGTGAAGGGTCAGGGAAACAGAATCAAATGCAATTCTATTGATCGATGTATACATTTCTTCTGTTTAGCTGACATTATGCAATGTTCTTTCTTGAGAGTGTCCAGTTACTGATTGGTCTCTTGAATTTTTCTTCTTTTCTTCACAGCATTGTCTTCTTTTGCATCAACTGTACTGCAGATCAAATTTTCAAGTGGGATGTGGCCAACACACACTTCATGGAACCATTCTATGCATGCTATACACTCCATCATCAGATTTCCGTCGTGTGGACATCTACAAGTACAGAATATCTTCGTTGTAAAAGATCTGATTGCTTTTACTACTTTCGTTTGATTTCTCTCCGCTCCAATCAAACCCGTTTCTCCGATTGCGAGACATTTCTTCAAATCGCAATACATGTGTGCATGATCCAAACTTACTTCTGATGGATCTATTTGCAGACACAGCGCCGATGCAAATGCCAAAGCAAATACTCCACATGATGTGCCATCCTTCTGCTGTGTAACATTCATTATGTTTAAATTTATCTGGTTGTCTTTGCTTAGCATTAATGATACAGCTGTCTTCTTGAACAGTTGAGAATAATGGTGGGAACGCATGCTTTCATAAATGTTAATCTCTGACCGTGACACCCGATGGTCGACATGTCAACCAATGGAAATTAAGGTGGATTATTTCGACAAGTTACCCCGGCTTAACATCAAATCCATATGGCGACTGAGACAAACATGGTGGCTGTAAACCGTAGATATATGAGAACTGTTTCTTAAGGAGGATCTGGCCTGCTTCTATTACTGTGTCTGTTAAACACCCTTTCTGTTTACAATTCCTAGCTCAACTTGGGTAAGATACAGTGAGGGAATCTTACACTGTGATAACTTGTGTCATCTGGAAGCTCAGAGGCCTGTGGACCAGTCAAATCTATGACAGATAGTTCATCGGCATCAACGGTGGACTTGTAGCTGTCTTTGGTATGCGACTGGAGGATATACGATGGGGAAGGTTGTTTGATGTTTTGATGAGGTTTCACAAGTCCAAGAATCTTTTGGTTGGTCAGCTGAAGTACTTGCTGAAGTTGATAATGATGTATGCTTAGACACTGATTCTTGTGCACCTTCTGTGCCTGTCACTGAAGGTATGTCTCCACTGTAAGATTCTATATCTGAGTTGTTATCACCTGTAGACGTCTGATGGAAAACATTTTAACCTCTCACCTTTTGATTAGTTGTTGCAATGTGATTACTAAGCTCCACTCTCCCAAGTGCATTCAACTGCAAATTGTAACCTGTCTTTTGCTGTATTCTTCCAATTGGACGGTTCATCTACAAACCTTCTGGTGCTCTGTTTTGGTTACTATATTTGATTTCCTGCTGTGTGCAGATATATAGGGAGCCCAATTTTCATATCCTGCAATTCCTTGAAAGGGAATATTTTACTCCACCCTTTAAAAGACCGCTGGCAACTTGGTGCATGTCAACATTTTTCAGAATGCATCTCCATCCATCACATCACTTTCTGGAGTTTCCTCAGGAAGGTTCATTTGGCTGTTGTCGCAGTGAAATGGTCATTTTTTTGGCTCTAAATCCATGATGAGTATTGGTGGATGATGACCACAAATTACACAGAAAAAGTCATATTTTCTTTCACACATAGCAGCAAAGTGTCAATAGGTCCGTAGTACAGTCGCATAATTTAGATTAATGTTTCGAGCTTTATTAAGACACTCTACCTGACTACCTATCGCAATATGGCAGGAGATCCTATCCAAAAAGTCAAGAACTTCATACGTCAAGATATTTTGTTTCTTAATATCTGTAAGGTAAGTTGCATTTAGATCACAACTTCACATAGGTTGATACATTTAAGTTAAGTTCACGTAGTGTAAAAACTTTTGCCTTATTTGTGACAAGAATTGGTTGTGTCAAAGGCACATTACAGAACTGACAAATTGTACCAGATCCTCATCATCAGAGGGGTACACAAATTTTGACATACCAAAAGGTACAGAAATATTCTCATTTTCTAAATCTGCAATGTTGGTATCATTATCTTGAGCTACATCACTGAACAAAGGCAGTTCACCTGATCCTTTTTGCATTAGGAACCATAACACCATACACTTGTGTAGACAGGACTGTTTACGTCGACAACAGGAACAGTCGAGTGTATGATCACACGTATTCACTGAGACAACGCTTTGCTTGAGACGACAATAATTGTGCACATGCCCGTCATAAACTGAAAATGTTGGAATCTATCTCGAGGTTGACAAGGGAACTGAACGACTGGTTGACAATGACTTCTTGTGGCATTGTCTCTCAATTTGACTGATGAATCTGTAAAAAGTTTGTATTTCCCTTTACTGGACAGCGACATTAACGAGTTGTCTTCAAGGCAAAGTGGTCATGGTTGCGGTAGACTTTTGGAAGCTCTTTCTAGATGTTGGCGTTCAAAGGACTGCTAACCAGATCTGAAAGGAAATTCTGCTGCACTGATGCAGTCGTTCAAATCGCACTTAAACGCGTTCTCAGTACCACATGCTTGTTTTGGACATGGGTTTAATCCCTTGGTTGTTTTACGCACCATATATAGTGCATATGCACTGTGTACACAAATTCAATGGATATTGGTGTCAGTGTTGTTTGGTTACGTGGCGATTGAGACTGCATCGTTGTATTTTACCTTTGCAAATACCACATGATATCATTGAATGTTTCTGTGTTGTTCGGTTCTTTGACTTCTTCAGTTTCTTTTTTGTTTTGGTTCCATTTTCGGCTCAATGATGTCCTCGGGTTGCACTTCAGGTCGTCTATTTGTGTGTGTTGTATCATTGGCGTGTTGTCATTAGAATCTTTAGAAGAATTACCAGTACTTCCTCTTATCTCTGAGTTTTTTACTTCGGAGGAAGTGTTTTGTCTTGCATGCTCTATGATTGCCGGGTACCCTCACTCTTCCGGCACTTACACAAATGTTTCTCAAAGTCTATTCTTCTTTGAATTGTCTTGTTGGAAATGAAGCAATGAAAATTCTGAAAATTTGGTGAAGCAGTATTTCAGTGATTGTGATTTTTCTTACATAGGAAACAGGTAATACAATTGAAGATTACATTACTTTTACACATCCACTGACACGACAGGTGTCTTTTTTGTACCGACTGTAGAATCTTAAAGGTGATATGTAGACATTAATTTAAACTTCTGATAGTGTTGTTCAGTGTAAATGTTCATCATAACATATTGGTAATATATATAAATTGCTCATATATCACAATATCAATAATTTATGCTCTTGCCATTCAACTTCACCTATAGTCTCCTTATTCGCCATCTTGCCCTGCACTAAGGTAGCATGTTTATACAATAACAACCTATTTCTCCTTTTTTTTGGGTGTAGGTGGGATGATTATGTAGTCACATGAGTACAAGTTTACCGTTTCTTTTTGTCGAAACAGTACTCATAGGCAGAGGTGTCGACACGTTGTTTATAAAGGAAAGTACCAAGTCAAGTCATTTAGCCGAATTCTCAAATCACTCAGTGCAAGGCTTGTGATGAAGTAACCTTCACGTGCATGATTGAAAATGTAATAATTTAACAGTTCCCCTGATCTTGACTTTTGATTTTAAAACTGTATATTTCAGTGTAAAAGAAATATAACTGAGTTAAAGGGACACGCATACACCTTTTGCTAATGCGTTTATACGTTCTTTCAATCATATGAAACTGTAAAACAGAATTAAATTTCATTCATGCAAGTTATCCAATATTTGTGTTCTGAGGGTACAGTCAGGGTGTACAACACATTACAGTGAAAAACCGTGTGATGTGACAACCAAAATTCACAATAACACATGCTGCCCTGAAATGAGATGTGCCCAAGCTTCCCTTATTGAGATATGATGTTCACAAGATTTTCACAATTTCACCCATGGTGACCCCAAATGACCTTGGACCTCCATAAGAAACAATAGGCTTCTCATACTCAATGTGGTACTTCTACACACTGAATATGAAATTGGTTCGACCTTCCTTTCTTGTCATCGAAACCAATAAAATGGGCAAGATACATGTACATCCACATATTTTTGGGCTCCACAAACATCAATTTTTCATCCAGCTGGGACTTCTAAAGGGAACAAATTATATATTAGTGAACAAGGAAAGATTCACATTGGCTTGTGAAAAATAGCTCATGTGAAAAAAGATCTTCAGTTCAACTTGCATGAAAGTCATGGTTCACGCAGTCACGCTTCTCACACAAGTACACATGTAAGGGTGACCTTTGCTGCATGGTTGTCCAGTATAACGTATGGCCAAGTTCTATTTTTCATGCAAAATAATATTGTCATGGAAACGAAAATAACTATTTTTCCCTCTGGAATCAAATGAACAATCAACTTCATACTTTTCAAATAACTATTGATGGCAACATTGCCAAAGTTGTTTAGGTTCTCAGCACTTTGTTAATGAACGTTATTCATATAATTAAGCAATAGCTTTAGAGAGAAAAGCAGGCTCTGGTCGCTGTAGTGACCTCAACTATATCATACTGTAATTAGAGACAGTTTCTGTGACTACTTAGAGACATAATAACAGTGAGTAGGGATTTCAAGAAATTACCTAAAAATACATCTTATATTTGAACCAAGAGGAGATTTCCATTGTAATGGATCTGTTACAGTGGAGGGTTAATGTAGTTCCTGCTTCAAGACCAACGTCATAACATTCGTTAGATCATACATTATTGACCTTTCAACATAATCTTGTTGAATTTTTTCCAGTGTTTTGCTTAGTAATTTATCCATAAAAGATATGAAAGCTTCAATAAAATTTTTAATTTGAAAGAATAGCTAGCGAATAATGTTCTACATAAAGCAATAAAATTGTTAACACAGGTTAAACTGCCCTTTGAAGTATACAGAAAGCCTCAATGATCTGCCAGTGGAATTTAACCACTGTAGGATAAGCTGCATCACCAGAACATAATGTTATGGCGTAACTGATACATCTTGAGGAGTAACCAGAATAACTGACAGCTTTTACTTTCATCAACCCAGCTACACCTTTTTCGGTTCCTTACATGAAGCAAATAAAGTATCTGATTTTTTCTTTCTCACAATTGACACTTACATTTCTTGTAATGAATTGTAAGAAGTTTTGAACATCATTCATGCTTTTGCCAGCTTTCCACAAGCAAGCTTCTTCTTACCAACATGTTCAACAAAAAGCGATTTTTTCCCCTTTCTTTATTACTTAATGAACTTTGACTCTCTTCACATTTTCTCTGTGGGGGTTGAAAAGGCATGTGAAAATCATTCTATGAAAGATCAAATGATTTCCCCATTGTAGACAATCTACTGTAATGTAATTGACCTGTACAGTCATAAATCTACCCTAATTGTATTTCCATTGCTCATTTGGATTAACAGCCACAACTCTCCTGAAATGCCCTCCCTCTGCTTCTCGGTTGTACTGAATGTAGATGGAGTGTGATACCCGGTTTAAAAATCCTTTGTGCAAGGTACTGTGGCTCTGACTGGTAACCCCGCCACAGAGAATGGATCATTAGTGATCATATGGTTCACCTATTCACATTGTGTGTGTAATTATACTTAATATACTGACATTCAATTTCAATAACGCAATGTTTAATAGTTAAAAGAACTAACAATCAGTACCTTGATATGCAGCTGCTGGCTGCAAAAGACAGCATCGATGATGCCAAAATAGAGACGCTCTTGTCAGAGTGGTGACATCACACAAAGAACATGCAAACAGCTGCAGGTCATCATCCATGATTCTACCGGGTACACAAATTAAGGAGAGCAGAGACTGCTTAAGTTAAATTCAACACATTGTGCCAAGGAAGGGGGAGAGCTAGCACCTGGGGCCATTGGTGATGTTGGTCAAAATTTTATAAAAGATACATAGACTTTCCAACCCATTTACATGTAGCTTTACAAATTTACATGCACAAAGAAGTCATTACCTGCACCAACATGAAACATACAAAAGAGTGTTTTTTTTAAAGTTACTCCTGGGTCCTCTTTATATGTAGGATATGATGCGGATATGATGATTAAAAGTCACTGTCAGTGTCGCTCTCCCATGCAGAAAAGCAGAAAAATCTTTCCAAACTTTTGATCTGAAATATATTATTTACTACACTCATTTTAAACTGAAATATATTTTACTTGCATGTACACGTGAATGTCAACAATTGAAGTTACACGCACAGTCAAAAAGTGACATGCATTGGTGCATGTGTTTATTCGAACATTGCTTTCCATACAAATGTCTTCGAACTGCACGAATACATGTAGACAAATTCTCTTTACATGTAAACTCTCTTGCCGCATCAATTGTTGCATGTATCCCAAGGTACAGTATGCCAGTACTCCATTTACCACCAATAAGTTAAGATATACACTACTCTGTGAAAGTCTCAAACTTCAAAGTGAAGTTAACATAACATTACCTTCATCAACATTTTTCTTGCACAATATCTACAACTGATATTTATGTTTCTATCTTTGTGATTAAAAAACCGGTTTGTGCTAAAATACATAGAGCCTATAAAAACTTGCACACACTGTAAAGGGGAAGAAAGGTGCAATGTAAATGTAAAAACATTATCACTACTTTAGGTGAGTCCTCAGAAATATGAACGGTTCCACCACTGTGGTTGGAGTAATGAATGATTATTTAGAAACTTTTCAAAGCACGAAGTCCCGATTCATTTGATATCTTCATTTCACGACGATATATTAATTGCATAAGCACATTCATGGCAATAAGGCCCGAAATAAATCCATCTTCATCAGAAGTGATACACATGGTTGCTTTGGGCATGGCTCCGAGATTAACCAATTTGAAATTTAACTTCACCTATAAGCATTATTGCACTGCTTACAGTGTGCTAGCTCTTCTGAGAGTTTCAATTTTGAAAACCAGTGAATATAGGTAAAACCACCCTCCTTGATATCGGTTCAACTGTCTGATTATTTGATTAACTGAAGACTGACTAGGAAACGTCTAGTTTGTTCTGTTGAAAGCTTTTACTGATTTATAATTTGGTTACACTGTACTAAGAAAATTGACATAAAATACCCAAAGTAATTGTTAAGTTCAACCCACAGACCGTGAAAACGTTCAATGAGTGAGGCACAGTATATTGTACAGATAAGCCCACGTGGTCTTCATTACATAAATAGGTCATGGATAGGCCTACCATAATTCCTATAGTACGTACACGGTTACTTGTTGCATCCATTTCTAACTGAGGACATTTCTACTGTGTCCTTTATGAATTAGTGGAAAATTAACATTACAGGAAATGGGCTGTGAAATGTAGTGCACAATCCTGTGCAATGACTAATCCAGGCAGGCCCTAACGTAACATAAGTGGCCCAGTATGAGTATGACAATAGCAATACCTTGAGAGTTGATGACTAGTTTTACCAATAACGTAAAGCTAAGTCTTACACAATATAACATAACATTGAGGAAGTTGGGAGTATGAATATTATAATTTTTATTAGCCTAATCTCGGGACTGGACTCACTGGTGAAATGATTAAGTTACGTGACGCGTAAAACAACTCCGAGTGAGACCAGTATTGTTGAAAGGGGGGCCGGCGCCTACTAGAAGTAGTAGTAGTGATAGGCTAGCATAAATTGGAGTTACGCCTAGTAAGTGTTAGGTTTGTATAACTATATAGAGACCAATTAATAACAGCATAGGCCTAGGCTATGTTATTGTAATGCTGTTAATTATAACCCACCAAGCAGAATTGTATTACTTAGGCCTTGTACTAACAGTACAACCTCTTAACAACTCGCCTTTTCGTGCTATGCCTACACTTACCAAAAAATTGAATTCCCTAGGGAAATGGGCAATTCCTTAAGGAAATTATCATTTCCCTAAGGGATTCTGCATTTCCCAAGAGGAAATGGCTATTCCGTACAGGAAATGATACAAAAAATCCCAGGGAAAACTTCATTTCCCACAAGGGAAGTAAAAAATTCCCGAGTAATTCCCTGTGGGAAACTGAAAAATGTCTTGGGGATATGCATTTCCCAAGAGGAAATGGCTATTCCCTATAGGAAACAGTACAAAATCACACAGGGGAATTTGATTTCCCCACGGGAAGTAGCAAGTTGTTGCGGGAAATTTAAAAATTCTTGGGGGACGTATTTCCCAAGAGGAAATGATACAAAACCTACAGGAAATGTCACTTCCCCATGGGAAGTTCGAAATTCCCAAGTAAGACCCTGCGGGAAGTTGAAAATGTCAAAGGGAAAGTATTTCCCATTACAAAATACTTGTGGAAAGCAGATGCTTCCCTTCTAAAATCCCATAGAAAATGTTCACATGTCCAGTGTAGATAAATCTCAAGAAGTATATATTTCACCCTAAAGCTGCGTTTCCATGCACGCGGACACGCGGTCGGGCGGAAATATCGCTTAATGTTATTTTCAATGGAGCCGTTTCCATGCACGCGGGCGGGCGGGCGTTTTCTCGAATCGGTCGTGGAGCGATTTTTTCCGCGTGTCCGCGTGGTATTTCGCAATCGATTTCCGGGGATTCCCCCGTTGTTAATAAACAAAAATGTAGTAGAACTATGGTAATATGCATACAAAATAGCGCGTTCACTTTGTTGTTGTGCACACTGAGATATAGGCTACCGTATTGCTTGTAGTTGTATTATATCGTGCACACACAGTAGACAGAATGTATTGCTTGCATTAAGGCATGAGAGTAACGGCCAATCTTTCCCGTGGACTGATAGTTGCTCTTGATATGTGGATTTTGTTTATATCTTGTTCAACGTAGTGAAGAATTTGAGCAAATTGTTCTCTAGTTGTTCGAAAGTAGCGGTAAAATTTTTCCTCGTCTTGTTGAAGGTCTGCTATGAGATTATGGTATGCTCCATGTATTCTTCTTCTGCGGTTGATGGGGTGTACCCACCAGCGATGGTTTCTTTTTGCCCGGCGATTACGTCGTCGATTAAGCAGAGCAAGTAGCAGTATTTCTTCATCAAGCAGATAAACTTCGCGACGTAAAGTAGAGAGGACGACCATTCCGCCGATGTAGGCCTAGGCGACTGTGCTGCGAGTTAACTATGGAAGAAATTATCACGTACTCTCTGCCAGAGCGTTTACCCGCCCCCGCGTCCGCGTGCATGGAAATGGGTTCCCCGCGTAGCCCGCCCGCCCGCGTGCATGGAAACGCAGCTTAATGTGATCATGTGATAAGCTGAAAACTTTCCTCTCCAATGTGTTTAAACCTACAATAATTAGCATTGCAGGCAACATCAAAGCATGCAAATTCCAGTTGCCACAGGAGCAGTAAACAATATGTACAGCAATCGTGGATAAAAACCCCAGAGTGTTAACTTCAGGTAACTTACACAAAGAATGAAGACATATTTTGGTGAGTTTTAATGATCATTTAATATAAAGCACTCTTCATAAACAATATGCAGGGTTAAAATGATTACATGCTAATTAGGGTACACCTTCATGGTACTTTACGTTAGGGTACACACAATTTATGGAGTGAGATTTCAAGGAGCTAAGAAATCCAACATAACTGGTACTTCTCTTCCAACACTATCAGTATAAACAAACTCATACCCCATTAATAGTTCCATTACAAATATTGTTATTGCTGTCATATTGTTATTATTACAAAATGCAACCTGAAGGGGCATGTAGGGTTTGTTTGGTTATCAAACCAAATTGCACCATAAGTTTGTCAAAAACTACTGCTACATCATGGCAAAATAACTTCCAACAATTTATATGCATTCAGTGCCCTAACTTTGTAAGCATTACTTGGGCATGATGAAAAATAGCAGTAAGTAATATAATGGTAACAGATAACATGAAAACACTGTTAGGTTACTCAGGACAGTACTTGCAAGAAAAGAGGAATAAAGACTCTTGAACCTAAATTTCTTAATACAGGAATCTGGTAACTGGAATGAGAGATATGCACAGAAGGTTGACATTTTTCAAGTGAGTCTATAATGTTCAACCAAACTTTTGTTGAAATGACCATGACTAAAATTAAGCCACTAAACACTTTTGTTATTGTTCCATAGGATAACATGATGACAGTGTCCTGAAGTGATTACAAATATTCAATCCAACTCTATTCTATCAGGCAGTTTCATACAATATATGTTATTATCAAATTTAGCTGTTACACATTTCATGGCCTCGACAGTTATTAACTTGACAACAAGGACCTCTTGCATATAATCTGATATTTGACATATATGGCTAGCTTTTGCACCAGTAGCTGATCACTTCCAAATTTGCATTCTCTTTTCTCAGATATCACAAGCACAACCTGCATGCCTTCTTATCCTGACAATGGCTCTTATTTCACCAACTTGATTTGAACCATATGCAATGTAACAATTCTTCCTTCTACCAGTTGTTTTATTGACTCTAAAGATCCGAGCATCCAATATGACAGTAGAAAATTTATGCAATTCAATTTTTTCAATGGAATCAGAGAAATAGGCTTCCAAGAGGATTCTGATGGTAGGCGATGGTTCATAATTACAAGGGTTCCCTATTACCAAGACATGTAAATTCTCACATGTTAAAGAAACTGCCTTAACCATGAAAGGGTAACCTCTTAAAAGCCCTTCTACGCATTTCAAAACTGCTGCTGGCGTATTGGCAAGGCGTCGTTCAACCTTATTACGCACAACCTGCAGTAATGTAAAGTTTTCGGCAATCTGAGCCTGTATATATCGTGTGCCATGAAAAAGACTTAATTTGACGATTATACCCTTCGAATGGAAAGCAGGAGTTGCTCCAAAGAGTACCACAATTCCTAACAGTATCAGCTAAATGAAGTAAGAGATGAACATTGTACGACATGTTGTGGGCACCATACAACTCCTTCATTTCTAACACAAACTTCACAAGGATAATTTCACACAAGGAAATTTCATGTTCCTTTACACTGTCTTGTAACAACATCCAAATAGCATGTACAAACAATAACATGTGAGCTAGATATGCGGAGGGAAGGACTCCTTTCACAACCGGAAGTGAGTAAAACAATATCCATGATCTGAACTCAGAAGCCTTCCAGTGAGCTCTTTGAGATGGTGATCTCGGGAGGCGAGTAACATCGTTAGGTGGGCTGATGCTTTCTATCAACTGTACTCAGACTGTTGCCGATGAACCATTCCTTGTCATGATGTGTTCTGTCAAACCACAGATTCAATAAATGCTGACCCACCCTTCACAAACGGCATGCATGTAGTCCACGGAAAGCCTTTAATTATATAAAATCGTGGCAGTACCATCAATGGGGATATTTCCTTTACTCCTTCATTATGTGGCATACCAGAACCTAACCGAATGGCTTGGTCTTTCATACCTCTCTGACACCTTTTCTCTGGAGGTGGATAGTCATAAGGGTATGTCATAACATGGCCACGACCTTTTGGAACTACTACGCCTTCGTGGAGGCACCATGAACATCCAAAATGTCCATTGATCTGTGTTATGCCATGTAGCTGGCATCTTGCAACAGAGTCACTAGCACAGAAAGTAGCAAATACTTCTGTGCCGTGTTCTACAACGGTTGTAGCATCAGCAAATTTCACTCCATCCTCGTGAAGGTTATGAAATTCATCCACAAAAGGCTTCAAGAAAGTCGAGATTTTTGGATTGCTGGTTCCAAACCAAAGTCCACTGATCAGAATATATTTCTTCAGAATATTTGGTGGTAGTGCTTTCACCAAACACTGGATCGGCAACACACTACCTTTACCCGACTGGAATGCAGACATGCCATCGCAGTTCCAAATGAGTTCAATTGGTTCCTTGTTAAGCAAATACTTGGTCAGTGATGGGGTTTCCATTATATCCCGTAATTGCGTTCATAAGAGCAAGTTAATGAAATAGAAACCATCCTTAACTAGAACCGACTTCATTATGTTTTTTTGTACTACAAACTGTGCAGGACAGAATACTGTCCATACCAAGGTAGTTCAAGCAATCCTTACAATAAGCATGAAATTCAACTTCCTCTGTCCTTTCATTAAAATTCTTGCTAAATAGATAGAATGTCTCCGGAAGGCAGCTTACTGGTAGATGTATATTGATCAGCTGCAGGAGATCGCGAACAGCCACTTTCGTTAAGCTATGACGTAAAGCAAAGGCCATAATTGCCAATCAACTCAATGGCTCTGTAATTAAGGCTCCATCATAAAGTGGCAGACACTCTTCAGGTGGAACACCACCATTTTCCTCAAGAAGAACATGCTGCATGGAAAGAAGAAATTCAATTTGATGTTATTTTTATTCAGAACTTCCCCATATGCAATGTAAAACAATGTAAAATACACAATTTTTACACATTCCATATGAAATACTGGACTTCGCTACTAGTGTCATTTGCACCAGAGAACTTCTGATCATTGTTATTCTAATAGGTCAGGTTAAAAGCTGGCAGAAATACGTATTAATATTGCAGACTTTGCCACTTGATTATGTCAGTATAAAACAATCAAGATATTAATGTAGGTAAATCATACCCTGGTGACATGATCATTATTTGTGATTAGGGCTTGTACTGTGTATGGGACCATATCCAAATCTAGTCAGCCCATTATGCTGCTTCTGAATATTTTCAGTCTAGTGATCACAAACTACACTGGGCAAGTTACTGAGGCAGCCATGGGTTGGGTCTACAAACATTTAATGTTTTAATTTTTGCTGATATCTTCGATCGCAGAGTAGCCTGACACCACACTTAGTCAATGGGAGAATCTAAGGTACAATGAACTTGAGCAAGCTCACAATTTGGAGACCAATATGTTCCATATAACCTATGTGAATGGGAATAAAGTATGTAAACAAATATTGATCTTTGCACACGTTATATATATATTGGAGGTTTCTGTAAGCGGATTGAGCAGGATGTTAAAGGTTCTGTACTATATTTTATGAACCAAAGTTTAATCTGTGAATTGCATTACCTCATCATGAAGCTCTTCCACAGTATCTTCAAAGATACCTTGTTCCTCAGAGTCATCCACAGGATATTCTCTTTCCCAATTAACAGGGCCTTGCTCATCAGCATCCTCTGGACCACAATGATTTTCAGGAACGTCTATTTCCCTGACAAAAGGTACCCCTTCCTCAGCATCTGAGTGAGCATTGGCTTGTGGGTCCTCCTAGAAGTTAACAATATGGATCATCTAATCACCAAGTTTGAAGTTTAATAAACGTGTACTTTTGTGAGATATGTTTAGAAGCCAAGACGCCACTCACACATATACATACCATCACAATTGCATATACTTCAGTCTTCGAGAAGGAATAAAACAGGAAGATGCAAACTCTGTATAATCTCTAATGTAATTCATGGGAGATCAAGTAGCTCTGCAATATACTTTCAAGCGTGACCGGACAAATAACCCCCGGACGATAACCCCCCAGACAATAACCCCCGGACGATTACCACCCGGACAGATACCCCCCGGACAATTACCCACGAGGACATAACCCCCCCGGACAACTACCCACCCGGACAACTACCTCCCCGGAC
>KN882394.1:189853-255133 GCA_000934455.1 Apostichopus parvimensis | reverse complement strand
TTTTTAGAAAATGAATTTGAACTAAATATAACTGTTTTCGGCTACATTTTTTCAAGATGTTTAACCGAATTTATATGTGCGGGGCTTCTTGAAAAGTACCATATGTTTTTAATACACATCACTTTTCAACCGACTCCTTTTATTGTTCGAAAACTTAATTTTTAGTCTGCTATATATTGTATAACGATTTATTTGATGAGGATGAGCAGTTGCAGTAGTATTATTGTTATTAACTATGATACTTTTAAATAAGGTGTAAGAAATCGGTCTGATATTTCGACTGTAGAAAACAGTCGAAACGTCAGGCCGACTTCATACATCTTTTTCTTCAACCTTTGTGGATTAGCAGTTTTTATCAGCTACGTTATTTTGCTTTTAAATTTGGTTATATAGAAGACGTGGAACAGCCTGTCAATTTCTAATTACAACATGCATTTTTTGATTGTCATATGCTTTAACGTTTCATATCAGAATAATAATCTGATATATCAGAATAATAATCTGATATACCAGATTAAGACAATTTTCTTTCATGGCCCTAATGGGCTTTCGTACTACGGAGTTCACCAGCTAAAGGTCCGCTTGGTTAACGGGTTGGGGGGGGGGGGGGGGAGGCGTATTCTGGTTTAGTTCGGGTTCTAACCTGAGTGAGGTATCTGTGCCGGTGTATTTGTGCGGGTAGAGCTTTCCCGGAGGTAATTGCTGGGGGTGAGGTTAATTGTCCTCGGGGGTATTTTTCCTCGTGGGTGTATGTCCGGGGGTAGTTGTCCCGGGGGTAGTTGTCTGGGGGTACTTATCCTCGGGGGTATTTGTCCTCGGGGGTGTATGTCCGGGGGGTATTTGTCCGGGGGGTAGTTGTCCTCGGAGGTATTCGTCCTCGGGGGTTTTTGTCCGGGGGTGATTGTCCGGGGGGTACTTGTCTCGGGGGTATGAGTCCGGGGGGTATATGTCCGGGGGGTATTTGTCCGGCAACCCTTTCAAGGCTGTCATTTCATTGACCTTCATAGATCCATCACTATTAATTGACAAAATACACATATTTATAATAAAAATATGTAACTGTTTTAAATTAGACGTATCACTACACTTATTGAATCAAGAACTAAAAGGATAATCCAGAAGAAAAATTAGTTTTGATATGTTAAAGGGGCTTAATTATATTGTCAGCAAATTAGTAAATTGTAATCCAATTCGTTTCCGAGATGCACAGCTAAAGTCGTTACCTTCAGCACGAAAAGTGAACTTGGAGCAAACAGGTGTGATGTCATCGATTCACATTCACAAAGAAAAGTTTATTTTTTCTTTACAATTTGCACCTAATTTTCCACTCAATAATTTGATGTATCCATATTGTGACTTTCCCACAGGCATTGGTATGTCAGAATGTTCACATCACCCTGAGGCAAACAATCAACCCTAGCCTATCAAGGTGAAAACAACAGATTGAGAAATGAAAAACAAAACATATTTTGGTGAGTGTGCATTTATGAAATCATACCTGTTTGCATCAAGTATGTTTATGCTAGAAAATGGAATTATACTTCAATTGTGAATATCTCCAAACGGTAAATAGGATTTAAAGGAAAAGTTCTTTTTAAGTTTTGCTCCCCATTAAATTTAATACTGTTTCCCCCCCCCCCCCCAAAAAAAAAGAAGAAGATCGAGAATGCAATCAGCCGCAGCTTTCCATCGGTTTCTTGTCCTTTTAGGTATCTCAACTCCAATTTCCTGTAAGTATCTGTTGAAGGTATACACAGGTGTATTAATGAATTAACTTAAAACTTAAATTGGTCCACCGACTACCATAACCTTAGTCCATCTGCTGCCTCTACCGACTAACATAAATTTAGTCCGTTGCTACCGACTAATTTATTCCTTAGTCGGTTGGATTTCTAAGTCGGTCATCTTAGTCCGTCAGCTTAGTCGATCAACAATATATTAGTTGCTAAATGTATATTAGTCAGTTACATTAGTTGGTCACATTAGTCGGTCTTTACCGACTAATTTATATCAACCACCGACTAGTTTATAGCAGGTTTTACATTAGTCGGGATGGTGCCTCTACCGACTAACCTTTCTCAGTCGGTATCGACTGACTAGTTGCACTGACTGGAATCAGTGAAAGAATTCAACCCGAGTAGTTTCACTGACTAGAATCACTGAAAGAAAAGAGAGCAGAAGAAACACAAATAATGTGTACGTTGGCAATATTTATTTGTCATAAAACTTCTGATTTCTACAAAAGTTGACATTCATAGAGGTTCAAAACGATACAGTAGTAAGGCAGGCAAGGCAGCATCAATAACTAGAACTTTAATAACTTTATTTGACTTATGTTATGTTTAGGCAAGGCTGTGTTTAGCACCAATGATTGTATGACAATGAATGTAACGAGAAAGGAATGTCAACATTTGAAAGGATTATCTTGAATACCTTGGTTTAAACATCTTCACTTAAATAAAAATAGAAATAAATAAATGACTTATAATGTATTTGGCTTAGAAACACCTTTGAATACATTGATTTAAATATCTACACTTAAAAAGCAAAATAAGGAATGACTTTGAAAAAAGAAGAAGATATGTTTGTCAAGGCTGTGTTTAGCACCAATAACTGTATGACAAAGAATGTAAGGAGAAAAGAATATTTTGTGTATCAACATTTGAAAGGATTGGTAGGAATACCTTGGTGTATATATCTTCACTTAAATAAAAAAATGAATGACATATAATATTGTTGGCTTAAGAAATACTTATGTTTGGCAAGGCTGTGCTTAGCACCAATAACTGTACGACTGTAGGAATACCTTCTTTTAAATTTCTTCACTTCAATAAACAAATTTTAAAAAACTAAATGACTAATAATGTATTTGGCTTAAGAAACACTTATGTTTGACAAGGCAGCACCAATAGCATCAATGACTATGACATTTTGACTTTGCGCAGCACACTGAAGATCTTGAGACATTGTTAAAAAAAGACAAATGAGTAATTATATTTGAGTTTATTTTTGGAAACGCTGCATCTATAACAAATGAAAAAAGAATATAACAAATGAAAAAAGAATACAAAATGTCTTCTTACATGTTGAAAGGACCCTGATAAATTTAATGCCTACCTACATTTAACACTTGTTCTACACATTAGTCCATCGGGGCAGGCTTCAAAAAGTGGTTAAAAAACGAGTTACGTTGCACATATTTAGTACCAAGGTTTGTTGGTTGCAAGTTGTAGAGGGATGTCCTGGGAACATTTTTCGCGATGTTGGATGATTGGAGAGGTGTTATTTTTCGAGTAAACAACAAACAAATGACGTCACTTTTATACGGTGTACGACGATTACGACAAAGGAGTTCTTAGTCACAGCAACATGAAAATGGCATTTAAATGTATTTGAACTTATTAGAACCAAGATGTTTTTATTGACAGGTATAGAGGGATGGCCTGAGATTATTTTAGGAGTTGTTGGATGCTTGGAGACATGTTATCTTGCGAGTAAACAAGAAATCACATCACTACGAAGTGTGGGCTAAATTAAAAATCAGCAACGACTATTCACAGCAACATGATAACAGTTTTTTAAATGTTACTAAATCTATTTAGAACCAAGGTTTGTTGGTTGGATGATGTGGAGAAATGTCCTTACAATACTTGAAGAGTTGTTGAATGCTCAAAGAGGTAATACTTTACAGTAAACAATAAACACATCACGTCATAGTCCATCAGGGCAAGCTTAAAAAAGTGCTTAAAAAACGAGTTTCGTTGCACATATTTAGTGCCAAGGTTTGTTGGTTGGAAGTTGTAGAGGGATGTCCTGGGAAAATTTTCGCGATGTTGGATGTTTTGAGAGGTGTTATATTCAAGTAAACAACAAACAAATGACGTCACTCTTGTACGGTGTACGACAGTTACAAGAAAGCAGTTCCTTGTCACAGCAACATGAAAATGGCATTTAAATGCATTTGAACTTATTAGAACCAAGATGTTTTTGCAGACAGTTTTACAGGATGTCCTGAGATTATCTTACGAGTTGTTGGATGCTTGGAGAGATGTTATCTTGCGTGTAAACAACAAACGACCTCACTACGAAGTGTGGGCTCAATTGAAAATCAGCAACGACTATTCACAGCAACATGATAATAGTTTCAAATGTTACTAAACCTATTTGCAGCGAAGGTTTGTTGGTTGGATGTTGTAAAGAAATGTCCTTAGAATACTTGAAGAGTTGTTGGATGCTAAAAGAGGTAATACTTTACGAGTAAACAATACACACATGACGTCACTGATATAGGTTGGACGACAATTAAAACTCAGGAGATCCTTGTAACAGCAACATGGAAACGACATAATTTAAATGTTCTTGCACTTCTTTAGACACAGGATGTGTTGATTGGAAGTAATGGAGCGATATCAAAATAATATTGAAAGATTTCTTTGGTGCTAGGAGAGGTGTGTTATTTTACGAGTAAACAATATACATATGACGCCACTCTTATACGTTGTAAGATAATGAAAATAGAGCAGTTTCTTTTCACAGCAAGATGATAACATAATTAAAATGTACTTGCACTTACAGTACTTAGGACCAGGTAATGTTGGTTGAAAGCTATATAGTAACGTCTGAAAAACATTTAAAATTTTTTTGGGTGCTAAGAGAGGTCTTATGTAAAGAGTAAACAAAAAACAAATTTCGTCATTCTTATACGTTGTAATGTACGACAATTAAACAGAGCAGTTCCTTGTCACAGCAAGATGATCAAATAATTAAAGACAGTATTAAGATCCACGATGTGTTGGCTGAAGTAAAAGAGGAATGTCCGAAGAATATTTTAAGAGTTGTTGGATTCTTAAAGCAGTGTTATTTTTCGAAAACAACAAATTTATGTTGTGTTAAACATAACTTCAACAAATGCATTTTTAAACACTGTCCGTCTCCTCAAGTCTGCCTCGAGACTCAGCTTTAACGCAAATGTAGCTGGTCAAAAACGCAGTGAGCAGGCAAAAATATATGTTTTTAGGTTTGGGAAAATTACAAGTAGCACCTTCCCATGTGAGTAGGACCGGATGACTCTGAGATCGTGGGGACAACTTGAAAAGGCGTAACGCTGACACAAAAATAAACATAAGGAAAAATAGTAGGTTTACTATGCACATACATCTTCTATTAAAAACAATGGGGTCACTTAAAGAAAAATGTAAATAATATAAATGGGTAACTTACAGATCTTATCAGAGCTGTTACGTCTAACAAGAAATCAACTGAACTCATTTGAAAATAAAATGCCTAAAAGTTCTAAGTTAGAACACAATCGCGGCGCGGGTGAACCAAATAAAAAGTCGCGAAATATAATTACTTCCTTGGGTTACTTCGATCAGGGGCATGTTCACTCTGTTGGGGGACATCTCTGGGGTTGGTTTGCTCTCTGGACGGCTCTAGACCAGCTTGCTCTTCACTCCCTGGTATCTGGGGTCCATTGACCTATCCACCTCATTTTGTCTCAAAAGAGAACTCGTTCCTTGTACCCCAATTTGCACATTGGAAATTGCAGTGCTAGTATACATATTTTCCTTGAGGGAGGGGGGGGGGGCGTTGCGTTGATGGAGTGATGTGTATACGCAAATAAGATAATACAATAAGAGTTATAAAGGGTACTAAATATAAGGCTGTATGATTCCAATCGAATTTCTGCAGAGTGCCGTTTGATGTCGGTGCTCCCCCAGATTAAAAGTACTTCCGCCGCCCTTGGTGATAAATTAAAAGAACTTCTAGCGTGGAAAAAATACAATTCCACCAAACTGGCAACCTAGTGTTAATGTAGTTACATTAATGGCTACGGTATGTACTCAATAATGATGAGGATTATTGCTATCATATGTAATTATAATGTACTCTTCAGGAAATGCCGTCAGAAGACGAGGTCTTCAGGAAATTAATTATTTAAAAAGAAAGATCATCTATAGTGATATACTCCACCATGCAGTGACTCTGTCGTATGGTGATAAATTCTTAGCAACTTTATATGTCACGTTCCTTTTTTCTTCTTGGATCACGTTGTCCTCCCAATTTGCATTGTGACCATTTGGGACAAAAAAAAATTCCTTTATGTTTTCTTGATTTTATAGATATGTTTGTTTCTGTTGCTACTCATCCCTGACATATCAGCTCCACATCCACCATTGTACACTGCCGTCGAATTAGGAATAGGCGCACCGTTGTTGCGGGACGATTTGATTTTACATTACTGGAGTGATGGGTTCACGGCAACCACAATAATGAATTTTATCGCCTTACGTCACGGCATCGTCATTAGTTTAAGACAATTACGTAGAATTCTTGCCCATCACAGGCGACGAACACGAAATGTTGCAGTGAATTATGAGTACGTGTTAAGAGTTCTTCAAAACGAACTAGCTGGCAGCGGTCAAAACTTAGGTTATCGAGCTATGTGGCACCGTCTTCGTACAACTTATTCCTTACCAGTGACGCAGGAAGCAACACGAATTCTTCTACGTGGCTTGGATCCACAAGGAGTAGCTTTGAGGAGTAGTCGCCGAATAATACGTCGAGAATACATTTGTCCGGGACCGAATTATCTCATTCACATAGACGGATATGATAAGCTGAAGCAGTTTGGATTTGCTGTTTATGCAGCGATTGACGGATTTTCTCGAAAAATTCTCTGGTTGTATGTTGGAAAAACTAATAACAATCCACAAATAAATTGCAATTTTTTTTATTCATTTTGTCAAACGTATAGAAGGAATGCCAAGAATAATACGTGGCGATCGTGGGACCGAGAATGTTCTTGTTCGTGACATACAGGTAGCTTTACGATGGCACCATGATGATGCATTTCGGCGCTATAAAATTTTTTTGTATGGACGTTCAGTTGCAAACCAAAGAATCGAGGCATGGTGGGGACAACTAAGAAGGATGTCCGCAAACTACTGGATGCAATTGTTTTCGCGTATGGAAGATAATGGCAGTTTTGACAATAGCAACCCGACCCACGTGGATTGCATAAGACTTTGCTTTAATAGGCTCATACAACGTGATTTCGACCGTGTTGTCCAAGAATGGAACCAACATTAAATAACAAGTCGAAGGTACGGCAATCTTCGAGAAATAGCAGATGTTATGTACTTCACGCCAGAAGTTTTCCAGTCTCGTGATTATAAGATGCCTCTTAACGCTTCAATGGAAGAACTTGCAGAAGTTGAACGTCAGTATTGCTCTGTGTATCCTCAACATAACTGCAGCCCCGAAGTACTTGCGGTGATTCATGAACTATTTGGGGAAATTGGAAATGACCAGCTACCCTACACCGTCGAAGAGGCAATTCAGTTGTACCAAGACATCGTTGATTTTTTAACTGATTAATTATTGTTGTTTTTTATCTTTCTGTTTGAATCCTTGTATGTGTGTATGCGTGTGTGTATGCGTGTGTTTATGAATGTATGTCCTTATTTATGCATGTATGTAACCTACAAAAGTGAAGAAATAGAAGCTACATCAACTCCAAACTACTATGTAGTTACCCCTAGTTGAGTAGATAATGATAATGATAATACTTTTTTATGTAGCGCATTATACCAAACGGTCTCAATGCTCTTAAGCAATGATCCCTATATATACTCATTGAGGTGAAAGGTCATTTGATGTCAACGGAAGTTAAATTCTGAAAACTTTGTAACTCAGGTATCCGAAGAGGTAGAAGTTGTTTCAACTTCAAACTTGGTGTGTATTACGCAGCCCTTGGTTCAGTAGATGATACTTATTGCTTTCGATGGAGGTGAAAGTTAATTTGAGGTCAACAGAGGTCAACATCTGAAAAGCTTGTAAACAAGATTTCTGAACAAGTAACAGTTGATTGAACCTCAAACTTGGTATGTAGGTAGCCCTTAGTAAGTACTTACTTGTACTTGTAGACATTTCTGGTCAGCAATATGGAATTTTGATCACTTAGTCATTTGACTTTTTTTCCTTGCCCATATCTCATTTGAATTGCTGAAAGGTTGGCAGGTTGTAAAGTTACCTAAGAAGTTCGCTTTTACTTGTTAGGGCAAATTAATTACATATTTGGACTTTAATAAGTTCGTTTTGACATGACATGTACTCCAGTCGTGTGGTAGCCAGTCACACGTTGCAATATAAACAGTTAACTTAAGCTTTGTTTTGTTCTGTTTTATCTCTATCATGTCTTTGGCGATTGTCAAGAGCTTTTTCTGATATCTAAATTATAGATTTCCAAACGAATGTCAAAATGATAGTTATGTAAATCCTTATTGAAATAATAGGAAAGTATACAGCTAATGATGTTATAAATTTCGTAAAGATTTTGCGTTCACGGTAATCACGACTCGGATTTACTTGTAATCACAAGCTAATGCACCATTAAGTTCTGTGCATGCACCCGGCCTTCACATATACATGTCCAAACAATGTCTCTCTTTGACCAATGTGTCACATGATGAGATGAATAGTGGAACCATTTGTTAAATGAAACAAAAGTATTCGTTGAAACAAGCCATTGTGGAATCGAATTCCCTGGGATTTCATTGAGTTTTGTTAATCTTTAGGGCAGGTTGTAAAAGTTCAGCACACTCGATCACCAGCTCCATGGTGGTGCTATGATTTTCCCAACGGTGTGGTGGTGGGGGCTGGTTCGCCAACTGGAGGGGCAGACAACAATGCACCAACAGAGGAATGTAGTTCGGGTTGACACCAGGATTTCCCGCCAGAGGGTATAGAGAGGGCATTGATACGTTGATCAATACGTTCATTATTGCTCTTGTTACGTAAGTTCACAGTGTGTGTGTTGGGGAAGGGGGGGGGGCAGCATTTCTCCAAGGACCATCATACGACACTATCCAAGCGGAGCTTTACCTTCAGTTGGCGCGTAGTGCACCAAACAAATGTTTGCCAAGTCCTCCCAGATTGTCAGTAATTGCACTTCCCAGCTAGGCATTGTAGGTTGCATCTATATATAGACATTATTTATTTTGAGATCTTATGTTTAGAAATTTACCAAATAAAATAAATAACATACTTGAGGGTAATAATTTTGTATGTCGGTGACCAGTTATAAAAACACGATTGGGCATTCTGATAGTCCTATATATGCTGAGGAGTTAAGAATGTGAGGTGTGCCAGCGTCCATATCTTGGTAGGTAGAATCAGGACAGGATTTCTGTTTTACTCACGTCACTGGAAACAGATGTAAAAGGTACGCCCCAAAACACACTCGGTTATAACACATTTCAATGGGCCTTTTAAAGGGGCCCGTAAGTAATAAATTATCGAGGTGATTGCTAAATACAGCCCTGAGGGAATGTGTCCTGGAAGTGGAGTCTTATGGGAGGGGTGCAAAGTAGTCACATATATTTTGTAAGAAATGATTTGAGTACCCATTGTGAGAGGGGGGAGGGGCTGATTGTAAGCGGTGGGGAGTGCGGCCCCACTTCAGCCAGGCACTGCAAAACAGCAGTTACCTGCGTCAAAAATTAACTGATTTGTTTGGACTCTTTCCAATTGATAGTGCCACGTTCCAACATGCAGCTCCGCGGATTACCCTCTTATTTTTTTTTCAGTTTTTTTCCACTGAATGACTGAAAAAGTTTTTTAACATTAGCCTACGCTTTTTACCTCTGAATTGAAAGCTAAAGTTCAATCTTGTAACGCCACTAAACAGGGGAAATCGTAGGTGTATGAACCGGGGAAGGGGGGGTATGAATTCCCCCACGTTTGTGTGAAATGTTAAAAGAGCCCAATTTGAAAATGAAAAGTACCCCCTGTGGAACAGTGTTAAATTCATGAATTATGTATGATCGGTAGAAAACTAATTATTTCTTAACAATTGTGCAGACTTAGCAATGCCAATAAATGCCTGCTAGCTAGGTCGTCATAAATTCAGCTCTGGTCATATTTTACATTCCCAATGTCGGGGACTGTACGCGAATGGATATATTCCATTTACTAATCTCGCATTCAAGTTCAAAAAGAAACCTTTCGTCTAATTCCTAAATTAGAGCTTCAGTAATATTTCACTCCTTTATGACAGCCAAACATTCAAACACATCGTGGTTATACAATTAACTATTCATCACCTTGTACTTGTCACTAGAGTATAATTAACAAAATATCTCTCATGATAGGCAAAATGCGATACCATCTGAAACCGGTTGAAATAAGAGTATTACCACAACAAAATCTACATAACTTTATACAATCACATTGACTTAAACATAAACTGATACTTTTTTATAGTAAGCCTTTGTTTCAAAATTTTATACACTTCAGAGTGAGAATGGTTGATCGCCTGGAAGGAAACATTTGTGTTGCTTCTGTTTCAAACAGTTGGGTGACCCCAATGAACAAGAAAAATTCAGTCTGAAATTACCTCAGATTATTACTCACTGGCTGACGGTACGTTGAGTTGAAAACACATACCTACCTATGGGAATACCATACCATCTAGAGTCTTGGTCATAGATGAGGTAACATTGACAAATGAAGCAGGTAACATTGCAGCAGTAGGCATATAAGGAGTTTTGAAAGCAAGAAATTATACAGGAAATGACTATCGTATCATTTGCAAACACAAGTGGCTTTTATTATATGATGTATCGTATCCTGTCCTGCAGGTGATTATGCAATGATCTGTATATTAAAAGGTCAAAAAACAATTATGTTGTCAATATTAAGTTCAATTAGTTAACAATTATTTGGGACAATCATTCTTTTCATATAACTATAACAGCACATTATTGAATAAGGTTGCAAGAAATTATTCATCAAACTCACTGTAATGTTCGGTCTATATAGTGAGCCGTTTTTCAACCTCCGGAGAACTGAATAACATCTCTTTCCGTCAGATCAGTTCGAAGCAGCAGCCATGTAACCCCCCCCCCCCATCCCCAAGTTCTCACAAATAATCCCAAAGAGAGCAATTATAAGCTCACAAGAAAACTGTCTTAGCAAAATCACTAACCACTGCTTCACCCCTCAAAATGAATGGAACATATTAGCTAACTAAATCTTTAATTCTCACTATGGTTCAGTATAAGGACACTTTGCTTTGTGACCATGTACTCTAAATCAATTGTATTTTGTCGAAGGATATCATATCTAAACTTCTGTCTTATTGCTTTGATCTGTGATTAGAAAATGAGAAATGTTGGAGGATTATCTGCAAAACTAAACCATAAAGTCAAGATCATCACTGATAAAACTACAAGTAAACAAAACAAAGAAAAACAAATGCTTTAACACTTCACAACAACATAATTATATCGTCTTAGAATAATGTTGCGATCTTTAAAATAGTGTTCTTACAAAATGGACAATCCTGATGTTCTTGAAGAATTCACTCTGCACACTGCTTACACACTGAATCTCCAAAATTCATGTGCCTAGGGCAATGTTTTCAATACAAACCAGAATGCGCTAATGAATTGTGGTTTCGATGGTGTAACATTTGAATCTTTAATGAATCTAATATACTGTATTGTGCGGGTGTACAACATACTTGTTCTTAGTACAGTTATGATACATCGAAAGGAATTGAGATGTGATAAACATTTATATCGACAATGACAGCTGCTGACCTAAAATGACCACTGATGGTTTATACTTATATGCAATATAAAGTACACTTATACCCCACAATAAGATCTGCCTAAGCTTCCTTTTTGATAATTGTGTTAACTTGCAAAGTTTTGACAAGTTGACACTGTTGATCACAATTAAATGACCTTTCACCTCAACCAAAAACAAGAGGCTTCTTAATTGTACTAAATGTGGTTTACCTACGTACAAATTATGAGACCTGTCCAAGTTTCCTTCCTGGAGATATCGTGTTTACAAGGTTTTCACAATTTCATCCCTGTTGACCTAGTCAAATGACTTTTAAAAACTCCCACCAAAAGTAATAGGCTTCCATACTCAATTTGCTTGACCTATACACCAAATATGAGATCTTTCCAGCTTCCCTTCTCAAGATCATGTTTATAAAGCTGGGGCATCACAACACACAGTCACACACACCATTCATGATTGCATTACGATTTCACTAAAACCCAAAACCAGTTTAAAACAAAAATGATAATCAACATTTAATGTTGCTTGTAACTTTAAAGCAGTGATATTATAAACCTTGTGTTTGTTTTCATAATAAACCAATTCCTAAAATCCTATCAGAAATATTATACATAGTCTTGTTTAGCAATAAAATTTGCATGACAGTTCATCAGCAAGAAAGCAAGAACCAACTACGTATTACTTAGAAGTTTCAAATCCAATGAAAGAAGTACACTCGTGACACATTTAACGATAATAGGCCATACCGTTGGAGTACCACTCTGCGAGGGTTGGTTGTGGCTGGGTCCTGGTAGGTTACAAACTGCAGATGGGAAATCCAAAAATTCTGATGGTAAAACTGGAAAATCAGTGTCAAGTTCTGGATCAGGTAGGTCTGAAGATGCTTCACTTCTGGCAGGTGATGGTGTCTGGATCAATGCAATGAGAAGTTAAATGCTTTGATCAGGGAGAAACTGTATCACAGGGTGAATGTACCTAAGGTCCCATATCTCTGCACTCTTGGGGGAAGGGGGGGGGGGCATACTACCCAACCTGTACACTCTACATTCACCACACCTTCAGAATGCAGTGGCTTAGTCATTCATTGTCTATAAGCACAGTTTTTCAAATTGTTCACCTTGTATGCCTGGTCACAATTACATGATATGAGATGGACGTAAAACCTTCTATTCTTTTTCACTACTAAACTGACGTTTTCCCTGATGACCTCAAATGACTTTTGATGTGATCATTGTAAACGTAATCTATTTAGCAAGAGTAATCTACATAAACAATTAATCTACATAAAAATCTACATTTTAGTTATTTCATGTGTACATGTTTTTTAGACTTTGACCTCTGTTGACCTCATGTCAACTCAACCTCCATGAAAATCAACAGTGAATGGTAGTCACACACTAAATTTAAATTTCAACCAATATTTTACCCTTTGAGATAATGCATGAGTTTCAAGCAAGGCATCTGACACATGTATATACACATATGGATACACCCAGACATACACACACCAGTGTTCGCGCTAACGTGCGGGATTGCGCGAATCGCGCACATGATTTCCAAATCCCGCACAAAATAAAATCATGTGCGGGAAATTCCCGCACAGATTTCCCTTGAAAATAATACACCCAATATATACGCAAATAAAATAAATCACCGCAATGTCTTTCCCATGACAGAGCGTGTATGGTACTGGCATGGTACGCGACCAACTATGTTGTGTTAAAAAATTAGCAATCATGTTTGTTTACATCGCGGCGTTAGCGACAGTACACTGCATGCAGTAGTACACACATCGTTACAGATTGTCCCAGGCACCATCATGCATGCTGTGCATGTTCTGTTGTGTTGATACACTATGGCAACAGTGCATACAGTGCAGCGCTATCGTATGCGATCGATCTGCGCTCATAATTTTACCGGCGGTACCTGCTTGATTCGATCGTCGATTACTCGGAATAACGCAACTTTCATAAACTTTTAGTGACTTTATTTGTTCATCACTCGATTATGCGATGGCATCGAAGGATTTGCGCTCGTTATTCAGGAGTCGTAAGAGCCCTAGTGCGAGCGAAGACATTGAAATGACCGAGCTGAGCAGCTCCGAGAAACAACCAGATTCGGAGCCGACGAACACCGACGATGTTGCTACGGCGAGCACAAGTACCAGTTCCGCGAAACCGGCGAAGAACTTGAAGAAAGTGAAAGTGAACACATTCCAAAAGAACTGGTTGAAGTTATAGACGTGGCTCTCTTATGAGGACGGGCAGATGTTCTGCACAACGTGTAGGTCGGCCAAACCAACGGATGCAGGGCCGTTCATTGGGAAGGGCAGCCGGGATTTCAAGACGAGTGCACTGCGGCGACACACTGCGTGCAAGCAACATGTACAGTCACTGAAAACCTTGAAGGGCAGGAAGATTAGCACTCTTGAAAAACACGCGCTGAAGGCCATGTATGGGAAGGAGGTTGGGAACATATCAGCCATGAAGACAACCTATTTCATGGCGAAGAAACACCTTGCCAATCATGTCCATGGAGATGTGATTGATTTTTTTAGGGTAATTAGAGCCTACATTATTTTAACAGTATATTGTAACTAACTTGCGAGGCCTACATTGTTTGAATTTGCCATAAATTGCAATTGAATATTTTTTATTCAATTTACTGTAAAATTGATCTATCATTATGGCCAAATAATTGTCACACACAGTCATGCATGCCATGTTTTCACTTTCCATTGTCATGAGGAAGGTAGCTAGCATTTGTGTCATGGATTATTTTGATTCAAATAGAACAAGAATTTGCTATTATTTTATTGCTAGGCTGTTATCACAATTATTGGAAACCACAGTAGTGACAGTACCACACCCAAAATGGTAATACCGTATTCCTCCCTCTAAGCGCCCATCTCCCGTAAGCGCCCTCCTGACTTTAATATGGGAGAGAAAGTAGCCTAGCGTTAAGCCTAACCGTCCTAACGTTATATTATAATGTTAGGCTATAACGCTATAACGCTTTTTTTTTTCTCTTGTAAGCGCCCTCCCTGAAACTTTGAAAGGAATACGGTAATAAATAAAATGGTTACTTACGTAGCCGACGCCTTGGCAGGTCATCTAGTGGTGCAGCATGGGTTATTGTCAGAGCTCGGTCAATTTTCATTGCTGTATTTTAAATATGTCTGCCCTTGTACGCTAACGCTTGTACTTACCTGCTTGATTCTTACAGAGCATTGTGTGAGAGCAAAATAACTTTCCTCAGCAGGCTCAGTGTATGACTCATGACTATAATTTCTGAAGATCTGTTCTGTATTTTTTCACAGTTTCAGAAGTCACCTGATGCAGGCCAACTGCCAGAAGGGGCATATTCACATCACAGCTCGCAGGACGACATCAGGGCTTCCATTTGCCACGTCATTGAAGATGGGATCAGGGAGAAGCTTCTAGAGACTGATTTCATTGGTGTGATAATTGATGAGAGCACCGACATCTCCGTGTCAAAGACTCTGATCATTTATATGACTCTTGTGAACTGTGGTAAGCGTGAAACACACTTCGTGAAGAACATTGAAATAGAGGGCGGAACAGCAGATGCTGTGACAGCAAAGCTGAAAGAGGTCTGTCAGGACATGGGAGTTGAAACTACCAACATTATGGGATTTGGGTCAGATGGTGCCTCAGTCATGATGGGGAAGAGAGGGGGTGTTGCCGCTAAATTGAGAGGAGAATCCTGACCTCATAGGGATTCACTGTGTAGCACACCGCCTGGCCCTTGTCTCAAGTCAGGCGAGTCGTGGAGTGAAGTTTCTCGAGAATTACGAGAAAAAGGTTGCTTCCCTATTTACCTACTTCCACAACTCTCCTGCGCGTATGGCAAGTCTGAAAGAAATTCAGACACTCCTGTCGGAAGAGCAACTCCGAATTGCAGGCCTCCATAGTGTCAGATGGCTGAGTATGAGAAATGCAGTCACTTCTCTTCATAGGATTTATTCCTCAGTACTCCTGTCGCTGGAGCATGACAGCGATAACCCCACAGCAAAGGGGCTCCACACATTTTTCGCCAAATCCTCTTCTCTTATACTGACTGGGTATCTGAGGGATGTCCTAGGAAGCATTGCCATTCTTGTCCAAGGTTTTCCAGCAGGACAACCTTACCATTACAACTATTAAGCCAATGGTCCAGTCAACTAGGGAGTGCATAGAGGCAATGGAGAATTCCCCTGCTGAGTTTGAAAAGGCCACCAGGGATTTCATCCATCGGGCCCGCAGTGAGCCAGCTGAGCCCGCTGGTGATGGTACAGTTGATTACCATGGTGCTATTGTCAAATTCTCACCAGACATGATCAGAGATGTTGGTAATGTGAAAACAGCTTTCACAGGCAACTTGCTGGCTAACTTGGAGAACAGGTTCCCATCAGATGAGTTGTCTGTGACCTCAAGCTTTGGTGTACTGGACCCTGCTGGTATGAGACACCTGACCAAAGCACAGATAGGGGAGTACGGGATGTCTGAGATAAATCTTTTAGCTGAGCACTATTCAAATATCTTGATCAATGCAGAGTCTTGTGTGAATGAGGAGTTCCCCCTCTTCAGGCAGGTAGTGATTCACAACTATCTAGACTTCTCTTTGGCAAGGATGGCTGAGAAGGTAATCACCGACCTTTGTGCATAGTTTCCCAATCTGACAATTCTGTACAAGATTGTCCTGGTTCTACCGGTGTCATCTGCTGCCTGTGAGAGGGGGTTCAGCATGCAGAACCTCATCAAGAGTTCCCACAGAAATAGGCTTTCCACAGAGTCTGTTAACTCGCTGACACTCATTTCTCTAGAGGGTCCTCACTACCGTCAGTTCCCATATGAGAAGGCCCTTCTTAGGTGGAACCGTGACAAAGAAAGAAGGAATGTGAGCCAGTAAGCCATTAGTCACATTTGATGGACTGAGTGAGAGTGCTGAGATTAACAGAGAGGTCTTACCGTCTTCGGTTGAAATTTGTTATAAAAAAATTACTGACATAACTCACATAAGGCCACTGCTTTAGGCCTGATGCTTTTCTCCAGTTTTAGCCAAACTCACTCAGAACAAAGCGCAGTTCACTGTGCACTGTGCAGTTCTAATTCCATACCAGCCCCTAGCCCTAAATCGATCCACAAACTCAGAATCTGAACCAAATCATTTGGAAATTAGAAATGGTCACTGCCAGTCTGCCACCCTGATAATGTTCTGTTCATCCTATCCCTAATCTTCATAAAACTCAGAAATCACTGCAATAAGCCTACTTGATGAACCAAGTAACCAACTCAGTGCAACTGCATTACTGCAACTGTGCAACCCTTACTCTAAATAGTCTTTCCTGCCAACTTTGACCTTGATCATCATTGCCATTAAGCCACCTGCCAGCAGCTAGTCATTCCATGTTTTTCATTTTTCAAAAACGTATATTTTATATTTTTCACTGTGCTAATATTGAGAGTTGAGACTGATTTATTTTTCATATAGTTAACAGCCGTCCATCTTCAGACAACTTTAGTCAAGTTCAACATTCTGAAAATTAGGGAAGACAGGGTGTACTCATTCATTGTATATTATATAATACATATATGGATTATATGCTGAACTTTATTTTTTCTGTTTTTGTTGCAATTTGCATATTTCAGTTTTCATTATAAACCTCATTTTACTTGTTCATTTTCTTTACTATTGACATTCCAAAATTCAAACTTGCAGTTAACAGACCTTAGGGAGAACTCATCAATAAATTTTTATAACCATTAATTTACATGTGTAATTGTTTCCTTTTTTAAGGGGTGGAGTTGATAGTCAGATAGTGGGACTATCTATCAGTAGACCACTGGAGTCAGTGGAGTGACTTAAGTACAGGCTGCATCATGTATGGATGGTATGCCTCGAGGCTTGGATTCTTGAAATATTATTCGTGGTCTTCTGCCTTGCTTGTCCAACACTATTAACTATTTGGTGCTTTGGAATGGTAATGGTTGTCAACTGGCAAGAAGCAAATTTCTGCAAGGGAGTTCCTCAGTCCTCACTCAGATGCCTACTACATGTGGTATTGTGGTGATGTGTGGTCTGGTCTGGTAGACTGGCACCTGGTCCCACCGTCCCGGTATGCTCTGTGAAGGGTAGGAAAGCTGTAGAATATAATAATCCTGTCGTAGAGACAAAAGTAGAATTAGAAGTGGTAGCAACCTGTTTATCATCAATGGTCATTGAGTCAGGGTGTATGCCTGACTGCCTGTGTAGTCACTGTACTGTGTACCTGAAAGAGAACAGCCTACACTGCAGTAATACCACTAAGAACAGCTGCATGGTACATGCTTAACGTGCGATCAGTTTTGTTTACGCAAAGTCGCAGACAGCAGATTGACAGAACGAGGCATAGTAGCGCTACGACTGCAGCTTATTTTTTGCGACTAGTTTAGAATTCCCTCTCAGATTTTGAAAATCCCTCTCCAAAAAAAATCTTGGGAGGGAATTCCCTCTCCCAAAAAAATCCTTAGCGCTAACACTGACACACACCATCACCATTACATAGATTCCGTCAGCCTCCAGCAAGGAAGAAATAAGAAGGCCAATTGCCTTAGCAATTCCTGCAGGCCGGGTAAGTATGAGAAGCAGCATTTACTTTGGAGACCAGCTTTTGCAATTTTGACCAGTTGACATTGATTCCACCAGGACAGCATGTCGGTCATATGCTCCCCTAGTGCAATCTAAATACCACATTTGAATTCAATCAACACACTTCAATTTATTGAGTTATCATGCTTACAAGGTTTTTATACTTTGACCTCTGTTGACCTTTCACCTCCACAAAATACGTTATTTACAATGGTTTTTAATTACTAATTAACCTCTGTTGACTTCAATTGACCTGGCTTCATGCCCTAAGGATCATCTTCTCATGAAGTTCAACCTACATTTAATTTCTGGAGATATTGTGCTTATAAGGTTTGCAGACACCTCTTTGACCTCAACTGACCTTTGACCTCCATGAAAAACAATAGGGATAATGTAATGACCAGGGTCTACCTACAAACCAACTTTGAAGTTCAAGCAACCTTTATATCTTGATATATAATGTTTCATACAAGCCAAAAGGTATATGACACAAACACACGCTATCGCATAGATTCCTTTTGCCATCGGCAGGGAATGAAAAAGTGATGGTACTGACAACTGACCAGGGCTAAATATATATCTTTGTTGTAAACTTAATGAATGCTGAATGCAACAACATTTTGTGCTGCAGCTATACCATCACAAGAATATTGAATGAGCTATCACTATAACACCACTATAATGCCAGGGAATTTTAAAGGAGGATAAGTTGTTGAGGAGAACTGTTGCAAAAAGAACTTGTCAAAATTTTCATATTTTGCTTTTGTTTGATGCCACATGTTGTTTATACGTCTTGTATTAGACCAATTGATAGATCTGCCCCTCATTTGAAAAGAAGGCAGAGTCTGCAGGCATACATCAAGACTAACTTGATGTCCCAAATTTAAGGAAAGGTGGAATAAAAACTAACAATTCTATCAATATAGGACATTAATGATGAAAATTCAACACCCCAGGCAGTTTTTAATGGACATTTCAGTAGGATACATGGGTACAGCTGATGATTTGTAAAGAACATTGACAAAAATTGTGTAGGCCTATAATGCTTTTCACAACTATTTTTCCTCCATTAAAATACCACTGATAAGAAAATTAGAAATTGTCATACCTTGAACATTGAGAACAGGTAAACCTTTGCCCTGCTCCCACCCTCCAAGTGTATGTCACTTAGTGAGAAGTCACTGGAACATAGCGTCTGGCCTCTGGAATTCGCAAGATTAAACTGCATCTCTGCTGCTTTCCCATGATGTTTTCAAATACCACATGGAAAAAGAAGTCTCTTGCTTTGTCAAGAACATTCTCAAAGGTACTTGATCTATCTAGCATTACATATGCTACTCCTCCGTTCTGTGTTTTGACCTGGCTATATCCTCTCTTATTTCTGTTGTAGTGTTGCCATCCTATTTGAAGCTTTGTTTGTGGCTTTGGTTTGCGGGCAACACCCTAGAGTGTTAGAAAAGAGAAAGAACAGTGTGCAGTACACAGGGACCTGCTGATTTCTATGAAAGTTAGAACTGATTCCCATCATGGCAATTTGAATGAAAATTGCATGTGACACTAATTATATGCAATTAATGAAGAAAGATTCCACTTCTTAATATAGCTATAGATTCATTCACTCTATGATTACTAGTACCATACAATATGTTTTGTATCCATGCTATGAAATTCTTCAAGCCCAATAAAGTACATGTAGGGTAGATATAACATTTACAGCTAAGGTAATATTAACCAAAGTAGGATTGGCTTTTGTATATGTGAAATATTGTTACCGTATTTCTTGTGTAGACTATAGTCATTGTGTTTGTTTTAAACAAACTTTTCAATAATGCAACAACTTTAATACCATGTTTTCATTAACTTAATTGTGCTCATGAACATGTATGCATGACTTTGACAAGGTGTTATGTTCTAAATTAATGCAACTATTAGTAAATAGCTCAAAGTTTTAAACAGTAACAAATCTGTCTGTTTCTGTCTTCTGAAAATGCCTTTACCCTAGAGTAGGTGAGATAAAGTGATCCTCATCTCCAAAAAGCTTCATTAATTCACTTGTACAGCAATGAAAGTATCAATAGAATATAGCATCTCAAATTTGGAGTCTGCATATACAAATCATTGATAACAGTGGCAGCACCAACCTCAGCAATCTGGGGGACTCAAGTGGGAAAGGTATACTTTGGGAGGGGATATAAGTCTGATGAAATGCACTGGAAGATCTTTCTAATACAAACAATTAGCATAATTAGATATATTTGGATAGGTACCAGATCTAGTTGGAGCCTTAGGGGTACCTGAGAGACAAAATCTCTCTCATGTCCCTAGATATGTTAGTTCATGGAGCATTTTTAGCTCCATGCATGGTTAGTTCAACCACCGTTGCATGACTGATAACTAAAATCAAAAAACCTGATTACCATTTTTTCCTTGTGAGACTTTCAACCAGGTGGCTCAGTTTTGGGCGCTTATGCTCTGCAGTGTGCAAAGGAAAGGTACAAAATACTAGTACTGTCATAAAAAACCAACCACAATATTTGAGAAAACAAAGTACACATGTATGCAAGTGGGTACCACATGAGTTCACCATGCACACCTTTCGACTTCAATCCTAAATAGTAATTGATACAACCATATTCCAAGATTATAAGAAATTATTTTTTTAGGGAACACAATTGTTCCAAAGACTGTGCATGTAGGGCCTGGCAGGAGTACATATTTCAACTCGAAGGGAAAATAGTACATTATCTGGACTACGTATAAATAGAAGGGTAGCACTTTTTGCAGTGATCAGACTTATATTCAGAGTTAACCTCTTACTTATAATCTCAAGTGAACTTTGAACTTTATGAAAACCATGCAATAGCATTCAATTACTCACCAAGGGCTTGCTATACATACTAAGTTTGAAGTTCAAGCTACTTCACTTCTTGAGATATTGTACTTTAAAGGTTTTCAGACTTGAACCTTTTGACTTCCATGAAAAAAATTACAAGGCATCATATAAGCACACACACATACATACACACATAATCAATTAAGGAATAAATTTGTAACTCAAAACAATTGCTAGAGAATGCCCATGTTCCAAAATATTAATATTCATCTTTTTTGACTAAAAATATGTTTTTGAAGTCCCAGAACTGGTATGATAAATTTCATTGAAATGTCATAGAAACACCTGATGAGCACCTTGCATTGATTATAGGGTAGTCTGAAATTCTTTAAGTTGAGCGCGTATATCCTTTCTTTCCTCGTCCTATTGTTTTCCTTTAAAGGTAGTCTGCAATTGTCCTCCAAATTATATCACGGAATAATTGTTACAAGTTTTCAAAAAGTACTCTCCTGGAGATCTTTACTCTCGAAATTGTTCTCAGACATTCTAAATGAACACACAAGATGGCTGAATGTCCCAGTGAGGTAAATTTCCTCCAGGGTGGTAATAAAAGTAGTTTAATAATTTTGACCAAAGGGGTGACCATAGTTGAAAATTTTGCATATTTGGGGCCAATACAGCATACCTTTAATGTGCCTTAGCACAAATGGTATAAGTATCTTTTTGCTTTCTGTTACTCTCTCAGGAATCGATTCAATTAGTTCACTTTGGGGTCTTTCATTGTAGTACTAGTGGCAGGTACATAATGCCCAGCATCAAAATCAACTTGTAGTACACTACTACACTGTGTCAATGTCATAGTGTCCTTTTGTACATTTTACAACACTTTTTGGAATGTCAACAGGTTACAGTCTCTACTATGCATGGGAATATGGCAAGCCATTTTAACATGTATCTCCAAATTCTTCAGTAATTCTACTTTGCTTAATCGTATTCTACTTAAGAAAAATAATAAATCTGTTAGTAAGCTTGGGTTGAATTCAATTTTACTTAAGCTAAAACGTATTCTACTCACGTTAAATACAATTGAATTCTACTTAAATTGTATTCTGCTTTAAAAGTAAAGTACAATTTCACTAGATGAAGTAAAATCGACACTCTATTTCACTTAAGCTATGACACTTGAGTAAAATGCAATTTTACTTAAGCAGATTTGACTCAACAGTTTGCCCTTCCAACCACACTCATCGAGGTACAGTACATAATATGGTTAGATACAATTATGATGCACAGCAAAATGCATGCTAACTTACACACTTACAAGTCAGTCTTTGTAGGTTATACATATAGCATATACTGCATCACTGCCCATCAATAGGAACGCATCACTTACCATTAGATGGTTCCTCATGAAATGAATGGTTGCCAATCACTAGAAGGAATTAAATAACACAAAGCATCTAAACATATATCATGATGGAAGATATTTGGCATGCAGACTTACCAGGCTCTCATGACCAAATCAGCAATAATAGTACTGGCGCATCAACACCTTTATGTCGAACTACAGTGCACTGAATAATTTATATTATATTAATTAATATTTGAATTATTTTTCCTCTTCAACTGTTCATTAATACAACTTCTTTTGCTACTCAGAATTACTGTAGCCACTACTTTGTCAGTGTGCTGTCAGTGGTATACTTCTTTGTCTGATAAATGTTCTGTTGATAAAGATAATTTCTCAAAGCATATATACATTTTCAATGAAATGAAACTAAGTTAGGCTGTTTAGCTGTAGTACTTGCCATTTTAAATAAGTTTCATATGGATGAATATTATCCTTTACTGGGAAACCACTTGGCCAGACTATATTACATTTTCTACAGCATACTGCTGACAATCTGTGACTTACAATTTGAATGAATGCATACATACATAACATTCTTTAATAATGTGATATTCAATTAGAATGGAAACTCTTCATGCTTCCTTCCTGCTATTCATTGATTACTTTCACCAGATCACTTTTAAGAAGGCCTCAGTTATCATAAAACAAGAGCAAATTCATGCCGAAAAAATTACTTTTGTTACAAGAACGAATAAGCCCAACCCCCTCATAAATATGCATGGTATCAATTATAACACATATCAGCATTTATGTTAAGTTGTAAACTAGAGATCACCATACCAAGTTTGAAGAAATTTCAAATTATGGTTGCATAGTTATTACAATTTGAAGATTTTTACATATTGACCACATGGCTCCATTATTATTCATTATGGGCCATTTATACCCACCAAGTATACATGGTTATGATCAATCATTCCTTTGTTGAGTTAGTGTAGGCCTACATAGAAACTTTTGTCACCTAAGTAAATAATACTAAGCTCTGCCTCCTCATAAAAAATGCATATCAAATGTCAACACACATCAGCATGTGATGGCTTCTAGCCTTCTACCAGTATCACCATACCACCAATCATTCCCTTGTTGAGTATTATCACATAAACAAACTAGAGTGTCACACCCACATGCACTCCCACACCCAGACACATACCTTAATGCAATAGGTTCATTTAGTTACTTTCTTGGCCCAAAAAAAATCAAATTCCAATTTTTATTCAAATACAAACCAATCTTTAGTTTCTCCCTATCCATAACAACATGACTCTCGTCGACATCGATCCACTCTTCCCAGCTTTTGTGAAAAACTTGTAAGTGGAATTTTTTCACTTCAAATTCTTGGAAGGTCTAGAAAGAATGAAAATAAAAGCAGTATAGTAATTAGTATCCACTAGTATCTTAAACACTTTGCAAAGTGATTCATTCCATTAAAAGAAATAATACATTCATTCTGGTTTAAAAGTGCTTATGCTTTTACTCAAAAGTCATAGGAACTATATTACACCTCTGGCTTTAATTCATACACCTTTCTATAGGACCATATTTCCATAATGATAATGATCAAGACAGAGTCTGTACTGTAGGTTCTCAGGGCCCAATTGTAGAATGTGAAACTTGCCCAACTTTTGAGTTTTGAGAACTATTTGGCCGAAAGTACAGAGCATTGAGAAAGTAGTCTACCAAAATCATACAGCAATCTTTTAAAATGCATGCAAAAATATGGGGGCTGCACTGTAAAGTAATTGTTTGAGTCTATCTATACTGTGATTGTGAGTATGGGCTAAGCCGATACTATAGCATAGGCAAGCCAAAGCAGCTAGTTTCCGTCACTCACCCGTTAGGGTGGCTACTGCAACTTTTGTACGTAAGATTTGTGACAAAATCGCTAGTAGTACTAGTAGTACGTTAGGCAAGTAGCCAAACACCAGCAAGTGCATACAAATACCAAGGTCTTTAAAAAGATTTAGGTTATTGACATGCTACTATTAACTTATACTTATACTATAGCCTTAGGCCTAGCTAGGGGTGTCAGGAGTACGTCTAACGCAGGCTAACTCACATGTCGGACCTCCTGGCCTTGGCCTAACTTGATACTGCTAGGCCTAAGAATAGTGAGCCTCGCCTAAACTATAGCCAGTTACTCGCAGGTTAAGACTAGCCAGGTCTTACTTCTAGTTATAATTGCAATAAAGACGTATGTTATTGTTAACCTAGACCTAATTGCTCTATGCCTAGGCACTCATATGACCGTTATTAACTTAATTAGGCACAGGCCTAGCTAGTTTGAACTTCAGTCTTCAGACATGATAAAGCTAACGTAGGGCGTAAGTTAGGCCAAATAAATTCCTACAGTTGCAACTTACCCTTTTCGCTATCTCGTAAACAGATGCTTTTTCCCCACTCGGGACCCACGCAACACGTTTGTGGTCCCCCATACAAAACAACACCTCCATTCGTGCATCTTTCGGCTCATCGCCCTCCGACGAACTAGTTGAAGACATGATTGTACGATTTTATAGTACTTCCTTGCAATGTATGGACGGTTGATGACGTTCAATATCACTTGAAATGCACATGTATTGGATCAATGGAGTTTTCAACACACAAAACTAACATTTTGCAAGAAATGATTGCGTTATCTCTTCAAAATAACAATTTGCAATATTTTGTTGCATTGCAGACTTACAAAAAGTCAGCATTCGAACATTTTGCAAGAAATTGTTGCGTTCACCAGATATATTATCTCATCAAAATGACAATTTGCAATATTTTCTTGCATTGAAGACCTACAGAAAGTCAGCATTCGAACATTTTGCAAGAAATTGTTGCGTTCACCAGATATATTATCTCATCAAAATGACAATTTGCAATATTTTCTTGCATTGCAGACTTAGAAAAAGTCAGCATTCGAACATTTTGCAAGAAATTGTTGCTTTCACCAGATATATTATCTCTTCAAAATAACATTTTGCTGTGTTTTGACGAGAACTAAGTTGTCAAAGTAACGATATTCTGCATTTTGTTAAGTTATTTCTTTGTGATGTGATGGCACTTATACGCTTCCGTAGCCTGGTGCCCATTGTACACACAAGGACAGGGGCACGGTCCATCGTCTTCTGAAATTTTTCCATGACGTAATCTGTGGTATAGAGAACATGGAATCACTTATGTCATGGTTTTACAAATAAGCATGTGTAGTTAAAAATTTGGTACTTGGCCCATTATGGGTTGAATAATTAGTTTGTGATCATATGTTTGTGATATCAGTTAGTGATATCACTTCATAAGAAACCAGTGGTGGGCTTTACATTTGCGTCCTCAGTCATATCCCTACATTTCTAAGTAGACGGAATATGGAAATGAACTCAAAACTTACCAATGATGGCATTAACTCTGGGGTTTAAGGGTGGTTTTCTTTCCTGTCCTTTGCTACTGGCACCTTTACCCCTGGCCACGTTTCCCTTCACACTGCATTGTAGTAGTGCTTCTCTTTTTAAAATCCTACACATCAAATTACTGGCCATTGTGTCAGATTTTCCGGTACTGGCTCCCAGTTTTTCTGCCCTTGACAGGTAAACCCCATAACCTTACTTTAACTCAACAACCTAGGAAAAGGGTGAAGGTAAAAGACCAGTTCAGACATATGAAAACTACAGAAACAGCTGAAGTCACTGCATGGAAACCTATAAAACAACAAGGATATTCAGATAACATTTCATTTTGACTTGCGATGACAAGACAAAGCATCTTACACACACCTGCACACAACCGAAACAACATCATCATGCAGATTCCTTCTACAAGTAATCTAAGCATGTTGGTTTGATTTGTTCCACCTTCTAACTACCTTGAGTTTAATAAGAAAAATTGTGGTATTGTCATGAAATAGAAATACTGCCTCCTTGATGTTACCGAAAAACTCCATCGAGACATCGTACAGGCCCTTCATATATTTATGTAGGTCAAGGAATCAGTTTTCCCACGAGAAGTTTGAACTATCTTATTGAATCTTGTTACAGGGCCTTTTCCCAAAATAGATTCCATTGTATCTGTAGAACATTCGAGAAGGTTCTTCTCACGTGGTATGGAAGTTTCCATAAGAAAGGGGTGGACTTCCAAACTCCCAACCAATCAGGGCAGATCAGTGCTTTCTAGACTAATTTTTACATCGTTAAGTTAATGTAGGATGAGCAGGTTATTGGCTGCCTTCTGATTATGCGCAGTGGGATTTTATAGAAGTAAGGTATAAAAAGGCGGCATGGTCCCGCATGTTCTGCACTCCGTCACAAGTTTGTCACTTCGTCACCATTTCATCACTCTTTCAAATTGCGTAATTGACGGAGTCAAATCATTGTAATTTTTTTTTATTTGTAAGAGAATCGACAGAGAAGAAATTATACCGAATCACTAAATCAATCCGATCTTGTCAACTTGTTTTCTTTTGTGACAACTCATTGTTTTCTTCCATCTTCCGTTCGAGACGTCTCCTGAAGAAGCATAAATACGGCATCAAGATAACCCCAGTACCTTTCTATCGCGAGTCCCGATACAATATCACATTTAGGAGGAGCCGGGCTCGTCACTATATTACAGTATCATCTAAGCATGAAACAGAGAGGTTCAACTACAAAACTTACACCAACATCCGAGGGTCTGTATTGAAGGTGCTGAAAGGACAAAGTTCATTCAATTTCTTGAATTTCCCGTGGCACTTCATCTGATGAGTTGTGTTGTGAAAACTGAACAGTTGTCATCTTACGGACAACCTTTTTCAGCTACTTCAGCGTTTCCTGGATGTCTATATGAAGAAAACAGTAGAGTATGTAAAATCATTGTAGTACGAAACTTTTAAATGGTAATGCAAAGATGTTGAGACAAACATTTCTAACTATGTCAGTTTATTCACCACTGTGGTTATGGTAGACCCCATGCAGCTGAAAAGAGAATGGACTGCTGTACCTGAAAAGCTGCTGTTAAGTGGAAACTGCACAATTCATTCTTGAGTGATACTCAACAAAATGTAAGTGGTGCCCAAGCTGAGAGTTAACCTTACAGTAACACCCATTGTTTAGATAGCAAGTACATGACTACAAGAAAATACCACTCACCCATCTGTGCCTGCAGATTCCTGTTTTCCCTCTCCAGTTCCTTCACTCTTCATCTGGCAGGGTCTCCACGGAAGAGACATCAGTTACTAGTACTTTCCGTGCCTTTTGTATTGGTGCTGCTTTCGACTTTGACTTCTGAAACAAATAATACAGAAAGGGGTATGCTAAGACTACAGTAAATACCGTGTAGAAAGTGAAATATCTCCCATTATTTTCGGATCTGAGCCATAGTTTACTCTATGATCTGATATTACTCATCACTGCGCACACTCCCTATGTTCTGAGAACTACAGGAAAATCAAATTAGTAAGACATAATGGCTAAATACCATGTAATCCTGTGTAAAATCACAAAGTGTTACATATGTGGCAAGTAGTTCTGGTAGTCAACCCAATTGTTATTGTTGAAAACTCCTTATCCTACAGCTCCTTGGTTTAGAGTTATGAAGCATCCATGCATTGTCGAAATCTTCCACCCTAGTGCATCGGCTCCCATCTTGTAGTTCCTTTACAGTACTTGTTCAGTTTCTTAAAGTCAGGTGTTTTAAATGATGCCAAAGAAATTTCCAAAGTATATATGCCAAAAAAATTATTCTCTTCCTTTATTCCTTTTATAATAAGTGTACAGCTGCATCACACTTGCATGGATGAGGTATAATTTTACCTGAAGGTAAAATATAGTGTCAGGGATGTTGAAATTTCAACAGAGGTACAGTAGAGAAAGTTTGAGTTTAAATTGTTGTGTGCAAATTTTTATACACATTACACTGCAACAAAGGCAAGAGAGCCATAATGTGCCAGTAATTTTTTGGCAACATGTACAGTACTTGGATGCCCTTATAAAGTACTACACTTCTTATCTCTTCAAACAAATTAATATTCCTTCTGATTTCACATACCTTCTCAAACTTGCATTTAAATTCTTTTCACATGTTTTTTCAAGTAATGTTTATGGTAAGATTAACATGACACACTTTAATAAGGTTATAAAACAAGCAAATGTATATTCTCACTGAATTGCTGTGGAAAAGTTTTGGGGTTGAACAGGACTTTAAGAAATTGTGTAGATGCTTAAGGGCCTTTCGTGGTCGCTTAGATGCTGGCTAGCTTCCTCCCAGTGGCGGCGCCAGGAATTTTTAGTTGGGGGAGGCTAAGGGGGGGGGGGCTGAGCCAATTTTTTGGGTGGCTTACAAGATTGACTGATCGCCTCCCCTTTTGAAATTTTTCCCAATCCTGGAAAAGCCTACATGCAAAGTCGTGGCATTTAGCGAGGCTTTTGTCACCTGAAAATTTGCATTTTTTGTCACTAACTTTAGTCAAATTAGAATGGAAGATAGCAATTGACAGTTTTCGTATCACTCAAATATTACCTGCTGTGAAAGATCCAATTCCTTTGCTCAATTATTATATCGCGCTCTCTGACACAACTCCTGTTTTAGTCTGTATACACGCTGTTTGTCAAACGCACACGACATTGCCGTATGAGAACACCTGTCGGTCATTGACATTTACACTATGTAGTGGCGCTATAGCAGTTCTTGAAACCGCTAAATTTTTCAATGTCTTGGTTTCGAAGACCACACATGCAGACAGACCTGACATGCATCGGTGGGGAACCTTCTTCTCAACTCACTGAGAAACTTGTCTATCGCGGAGTAGTAAGTCAGTCTCCATTTGACCATTGTAGCACTGCGTTATGGCTGACAATTGCGCTGCCATGAATCTTTAGTTGGGGAGGCTAAGAGGGGCTGAGCAAACTTCGGGGATGGCTTAAAGTACTTACTATAATTTAGGCAATTAAGCGTTAGCGGCAACCAGGACCAGACCCCGAAACAATAGGGACCATCTACTCAATATAACTAACCAACATACCAAGTATGAAGTCTGTGTATCTTTTCATTCACTAGTTATCGTGTTTACATGTTTTTTTACTTTGACCAGAAAATCATTGATGTTCTAACATTTCATAGTTGGATTTCAACCATAAACAGAAACTGATGAGTCACGATTATACACCTCCAGAAAATACACCGTTCTTCCTAGATTAGAATGATACGCCTATTCCTATGGTTGGCAGCGAATGCATCAATAATCATGTCCCTGTTCAACATCTTTGCTCTTTGGGAATTTATGTTTAAGACACCGAGATTACTGGTACGTTTGTCCCCACTACTGTTACGCAAGTAGGTCTTCAGTTGCTTTAGGCACGAAAAGCTTCTTTCACATGATGCTGAGTTAAGTGGAAGTGTAACACTAATACGCACTAGCTTATACAAATCCATGAATGCATCTTTGTACGGTTCGAGCATGATGGCAAGTTGCATAGGTGTGTCCACTTCCATTCCCTGCTCCTGCTTCCTGACAATTAACCTTCTTAGTTGGTGCAGCTCCACAGATAGATCGTTGTCCTGAACCCCATAATTTGCAGCCACTCCTGATAGCTTGTCCTTGTTCAAAAAGGTTGGATGATTGGGGTTAAGAGCAGATGCCCCCACAAGTACCACACATGCATCGGTGGAGAACCTTCTTCTCAACTCACTGAGAAACTTGTCTATCACAGAGTAGTAAATCCGTCTCCTGGTATCAACGGAGTCATTCGAATCGTCATCTTGCCATATGCCTGATGTTATGACAAACTCATCTAAGTATCGTGGGGCTGCCCTTTGCCTCTGACGCCCAAGTTGCTTGCGAATCCCTTCAGTCTGGCACAATTCTTCAGCATCCTTTTGAGTTGCTCCCAACGCTCTTCGTTTCTCATCTCTGCGAGACTAGACATCACCGCTTCAACCAAATGAACTGCTGAGGCAAGCTGGATATCGGCGGACTGAAGTTGATCTGACAAGGTTTTCGTCAAACGCAGCAACCTCTCCATCAACACCAGATTTGTCACAAATTGGTGATCCAGCAGGGCAGCGAGTGACCTTGCTCCACTGGCCCTGTCCACATTTTCTCCTTCCATTAGATGCTTCAGGGTTGCAATGATGGCAGGCAATGTCCTCTTCACAGCTTCACAGGTTGAGTGTTGGCATGCCCACCTGGTGTCTGATAACCGTTTGAGTTCTACATGTCAGCTTTCTGGGTTCAGCTCCTTTTGGAATTTCAGAAATTTCTGATGCACCACCGACGAGGAGAAAAAATTGTACAGTGATTGGATTGTGACGAAAAAATCAGAGATTGACCTTATATTCTTCACGCAGTCAACTAAAACGAGGTTTAGCCGATGAGCGTAGCAGTGGATGTATACGGCCTGTGGAACATCTCTTCTGAATCTTTCTTGGACCCCATTGGTGCAACCCGACATAACTGCCGCTCCATCATAGCACTGGCCGACACAGGCATTGTGGTCTATTTCACATTTTGCTAAACTTTCTTTTATCTTCTGGAGTAACGATTCTGCATCAAGACCTTCAGCCGGTGTGAAATCCAAGAATTCCTCATGAAGCTCCTGGTTATGGAGGTACCTCACAACAAAGAGATTTGCTCCTTCTTCGCTACATCCTTTGTTTCGTCCACCATTATGGCAAAGTGCTCTGCTTGTTTCACCTCATCACTTATCTCCTTTCTGATCATACCTGCCATTAGTTCAAAGAGTTCATTCTGTATGTCATGGTGAGTATATTTTGCATTCCTCGGACCGTTAACTCTCTTTTCAACTGTATCATCATATTTGGCCAGCATATTAAGCAATTCCAAAAAACATTCCTCGATTGTTGGATTCAGCCCCTTCTCTGTGCCCTCTCTGGGCAACATTTTGACATGCTGTATAGAGGAGTGCATCAACAACTGCTCGAATGTACTGCCGATTTTCCGCCACTGTTTTGGCATGCCCGGCGTCTATGGCTCGATAAATTGTTGCCCCTGTAACTTTCTGCAATTTTAATTCTGCCCAAGCTTGCATCGCAAATTTATGACAAGCTCAAGTATCATGAGCTTTCAGAGACATGGTTGCCTTCTTCCAATTCTTGAATCCGTCGTGGGTGAATGATTGTTCAGCTCGACCAAGATGGGAAGTTGTAAAATGTCGACACGCAAAACAGTAAGCTGCATCTTTGACCACGGAATATTCAAGCCAAGAATACTGTTGGTGCCATCTTTTATTGAATGATCTTGTTTGACCACCTTGCATGTGTGAGGGATATTTCTTCAAATTAGGACAGGTAGGCCCACTATCTGGCAGCAGGCTGATGTCGTCTGGCCCAGGAGGACGTCTTGCGTTTCTCTGGCGCTGAGTACTGTCATCATCCACGACTTCCATCTCCGGATTTTCAGTTGAAGTAGATGGTTCATGACCGTCATCATTAACTCGTTGCCTTTTGTGGGGAATTACTAGGAAGCGATCCATGACCTACGAAGATTGAAGAAGCAGAAGAAGTGGAATATTTTAGACGTTAAGCTGGATCATGATGATGATGGGAGTTTTTGTTAAACCAAAACACATTTTATGTAGGTCGCGCCCCAACATTTTTTGGCTGAGTGGGGCACAGAAAATAATTCCTATGTCATTTTCAACAGAAGCTCAAAAGTCGAGACGAGTGCATAAACGAAAATGTGTATGAGTATGTTAATTATATTTTCTGGTAAAACTGTAAGGAAAATGCAGAAAAGTGAACAATGATGAGTTGAACATCATGTGTCATAGTTTGGTCATTGAAAAGTGTAAGGTACCAGTTCTGCGAAATTTTGACAGAAAAGGTACACTGTGACATCCCTACTCACGTATGTTACGGCAGTCCATTTTCAGCATAAAATTTCGTCCCATTTTTAGAAGCTCCGTGAGTATTTCGTTTTTATGGGAAAAATCCTTCATTGTATTTTAGTTAGAAAATCCACCGACACCAACACCTGACAACAGTTTACACTAAGTTAAGCCCCCTTAGCTACGCGTGAAACGAATTCCGCGAGACAAAAGAAAATCAGAACAGTTCTCTATTCAAGATGACTCACCTCAGTCCAAATTATCGGAAAACAGTGAACCGCTGCAACTTCGTCACTCTATGTTCGTTATCTTCCGTTATCTAGGTAGGATCAGAGGTCATTCAGGTCAAGTACCAAGTTCACTGAGTGATGGGCCACAACTTCACAAGTTGAAGAGAAGCGATTGCGGGTGCACAGTTGAAAATTTAGAACACAAGAGCTGATGGAATGTTTGGCCAATGGCCACAATATTTGAAGGTGAATTGCGCCACCATTGTAGAGTGTTTTATGCTTGCAGTCCTGAGAAAGAACTCATCAACACCTGGCGGATAAAGCTGGATTCTGAATTGTTTTTATCATTTATATTGTTTCAATGACGTTTTTTTTTGGCCTATTTCAGTTGAGGGGGCTAATGGGGGGCTGACTACTTCAGTGGGGGCTAAAGCCCCCCCCCCTTGGCGCCGCCCCTGCTTCCTCCATCGGGAAGTTTCTCCCCAGTCAACTCAGCAATTGCATCTTGCATGCTTCTCTTATCTGGTGATTTTTAAAAAGGAAATATAAGTTGCATTAACATATGCATTTTAATTGCAAGAATAGGCAATCATTCAAACATAGCTAGCCTAGGCTACTCTTCTAAGGAAGACATCTTGCAGACCTCTCTGTTCAAGATGTTTTCCATCATACTTCCTAATTTAATGCTCTAGCCATACACGTGTACAGCTTTTTTGCTATTTTTATAACAGGGAATGAATAAACAAACACAACACAAGTAGAGTAAGATTTCCTGAAATATTATCATTGTAGATATTTACCACTAGTCAAATATATTCTGAATAGATGGATAACACTACAGTACTGTGTAAGAAAGTAAAATGCAAAGTAATCAAGTAAAGTACAGTTATAAGAGTAAAATTGTAAAGCAAGTTTATCACAAAGAGGAAGCTGGAGTAACTCTGTGTAGAAAACTTCCCTGCATCCATTTATACTCTCCAGCAAACAAAGCTTACATAAATCCTCGACCACTGAACAGCCAACAAAAGAAGCACCACTTGGAAAAAACTAAAGCAGTGATTCTCGTCAGCTGAACCTGAAGAACATATAAACAGGAAGGAGATACCCTATTGTGTTGTTAGTTTATTGTCAGCTAAATGAAGATGACCCGGAGAAAATAAAACAGTGGTCTGAATGTCATACTTTTCACCAAAATGAAATATTGCTTAAACTTATAGCTAATCAGCTTTAATATCATATTATATCACTATGACACCTCTCTGGAGAATAAGATTTTAATAATTTGTTAATATGCTTAGGCTAGGATATTTATTTTTGGTTTAGATACATCAGATTATTCTAACATTATGTTAAGTGAACAAAATTTCGAGAGGTCACGATATCCTATTTGTAATGCAGGTACAGGCTACGGTTTTAAGAATTTGTTACTATGCTTAGGCTATATATTTCATCTGTATTCCAGTATAAATTTCAGAGAAATTTATAAATAGGATAAAAATATAACAATATACAGAACATCAAAAATACAGGTTAAGACATATACAAGTTTATGAGATTAAGATAATAATGAAAGATAAAAAGCGTTACAAAAGTTATCAAAATTATCAATTATATTATTATTTTTTGTTAAGATACATCAGATTATTCTAACATTATATTAAGTGAACAAATTTCGAGAGACCACGATATCCTATTCCTAATGCAGGCACAGGCTAGTACTCATGTATACTGGTAGTATTAATGTAGGACTGACTACTGTAGAAGCCTAGGGCTGCAGCAAACTAGGCTAACCTTATTATTGTTATGGATCATGTGTGACACTAACAACATGCACTTTGTAGGGACTAGACTAGGCATATATATGACCCACTATTCAGTCAACTTATTTAGTAATGAAAATAATATTTATATAAGATTATAGTTCAATGCGAAATGGTTAAGCTTACCTCCGACAGCAAGAACTTTTCCTTGGTAGACTTGTACCCGTCCTGGACCTTCCCGATACTCAATGGCATATACTTTATGTACAATTCGTGGGGTATCAGAAGTGTGGATTTGTTTACTCCTTTCGATGGGCAATCCTTCATCAGCAATCCATTCCACCATGACATATTCGCAAACTGCATTCGATCCGGCCATTTTAATTGTTTGGATGAAGTATATAAGAAATTTGTTAGCTTTGGAAAGATGAAATCTGCATTCAAACCAATACGCGTCCGTGTGATGAAACCTATCTACTTGTAATGTCAAATGCGGCGATAAGCTTTAAAACCCACGCTAAAATTGCATGTTTTGATTGGCTATCTATGACTAGACCATTATTTCGAGGTGAATACTTCATATACGGTTAAACCATATATCATTTTTATTAATTATTAATTAATTAATATTGAACTTGACTAACATGCAATGTTACTACGATAAATATTTATTTATTGTATGTTTGTAATTTGTAATTTTCTTTTATCCCTATGTAAATACAGAAACAGGCTCATCAGATATATATAACCACATATGCCCTAAAAGCAGATGCGCGAAACGCAATCGTTGGATTATTCGATTGTGTGTAGTCTATCCCACAATGCGTTGAATCTGTATTCGTCATACTTTATTCCTAGCCTACGTAATGAAACTGTTACAAATTATTTAATTCAGTCCGTAAATGTGAGTTGGGAACTAGAAAATCGTGCAAAATTTAAAACCAATTGATATTGGAAAAAAATTAAAATAAAATGTATTAAAGTTATTGAAGTAAGACCATCAGGCATGTTTGGGCGATACAGGAGAGGCCCGTACAAGCGCTACCTAAACGGTGAAGTGAGCGTAAGTATCTAGGCTTAGGCATTCACTTGCAAATACGGTTCTACACAGAAGGCCTAGCTTAGGCCTAAACTACAGTATGTAGTGACAATAGCCTAGTAATAGTAACACACTACTTAAAATACTAGTCACTCATAAATAGGCCTAGCATACGGATTATATTCGGCTGTAAGAATTCATGTTTTGGCGCTGTATATAGCAAGCTTGAAAGCTAATTACCTAGGCTAGGAAAGTTTTTCCTCAATGGATCATCAACAATGTAAAACACCTAGCTAGGCCTACTGCTTTGCTCAAGGTCCCAGTAAAAGGTGCTCAAGCAGTGCAGCTGCACTAAACCTAGGTTAAGTTGTAGTTGGTGTTTGTTGCAGTGATGATGGGGGAAGCATTGCTTTCTTCTGTATAAGCAATTGCTACCGAAATAATTAATTGGAGAGAAGCCTACTGTCATCGATTATTAAAAATAATAAAAATTAGCTTTATTTTTGGTTTTGTTATCTTTTGGGGGGGGGGGGCATTCGTCTGTACTTATTTTTAAGAAAAAAGTTTGCAACTTGTACAAGTTTCTTAAAGTAAGTTACGAAAGGTGTTATTCCTCTATCATAAGCGTTCGCGTCCTCCTCAAAGCAGGTGTGATTATGCACTACATTCGTGAAGGACGATCTACATCCATTTAAATATTGGAAATGGATGTCTCCAGTGCAGAAAATCAGTGATCCTGCTGTTTGACCAGTTACTACCCTGGCAGAGTGATTTGTTGTAGTAACCAATCAATTTGTAATGTGATGATAGCATAAGACCAGTTTTTGGTTTTGATATTGGTTTAGATAAGGCTGCTTATTATTTTCGTTAAATGTATTCTACAAAATTGATTCCAATAGGTACCAAGGCAAACTGTTAAGAGATGGATCCAAGAGGTTCAGTCTGACAGTGATAGTGACAGCTCAGAAGCAAGTAAAAGTGGAAGTGTTTGCTCTGGTAAGTTGTTAGTTTTGTTGAACAAGCAAATGAGGCAAAGCTCTGTGAGGATATATCATGGTTAACAATTGTTGACAAATTAAACCAGTACAACTACAATTGTAGTTGTAGTAGTTTAATTTGTCAACATTTGTTAACAACTGCTGTTTAATGAAGAAAATTAGTGAAAGTGATGGACATCCAAAATAGCTGAGATGTGAATTTAGTTTAACTTAGAAGTTATGAAAGATCTAAAATTGTTAACACTTGAGGAGAAACCTTGCCAAGGATTGCAGCAGTTGTTGTTATAGGATGAATTATTTCTGTTGGGATGTGAAGGTAATAACATACTCTTGTTATAGGGTATACACTGGAGTTATTCAACTTGAGGGTCAGTGACTTAAGATATGTCAGTCATAACAAGGAACTGATTGCAGTAGCTACAAATAAGACATGTAACATAAATACATACATTCATTTATTTGCACCCACGATATTGTTTAATGACAGGTTTCTGTAGTAAAACTTTTAAGCCGGAAACCAACTCTGTTTATCACAGTGTTCCCTCCCTTTGATTCCATTAAGTTCAGCCATACAACAGGCCAAACAAACACAATGGGATTGCTACTCATTTCTTTCCATATTGTTAATCTTGTTGTAGCTGAAGTGGAACAAGACATATATCACGTTGATACTGAACAACATATTAAATGCACTTTTGACACGAACAGTTCGGATGATGAAGGTGGTGCTGATGATACAGGTGATGATGGAGGCATTGATAACAGTGACAGAGGACGCGACACTGATGAAGACTTGGAAAGCGGAAGTTCGGAGTCTGAATTTAGTGATCTAAATTTTGACGGAGGTAATGACCTGAGCAGTGGAAATGCTACTGAACAGTCATCTGAACCTCTGTATGTAAATGCCTCTGTTCCTCTCAGAGCAGCTGCTTTCCTGATATTGTCTGTGTGCATGGCATTCTCTGCATCTCACATCTTCATTGAAAACTTACTACTTGTGATTGGCTTTCTGCTACCTTGTGGACATAAACTTCCAAGTTGATACCACAAGTTTCTGCAACTATTTACTGATTCTGATGCACCATTAATTTTGCATACATTTTGTGATCATTGCCAGACCTATTTAGGGAAGAAGGATGAAATTGTTGCTCAGGAATGTCCTACTTGTAACAACTCATTAGTTAATACACCAACAAGCAGCTGTGGCATTTTTATAGATATTCCCCAAGACAAAATTCTTCAAAATTTTATGGAAGTTGATAGGCTGTATGAGCGTTTCAGCTACCCTGAAGTACGTACAAAAGAAAATGGTGATGACGTTTATGAAGATGTCTACGAATGAACAGGATATAAGAAAATTGAACGGAATCTGTTTGACTTATCAATCTTGTGGAATTGCGATGGCTTACCAATTTTTAAATCATCATCTTTCCAACTGTGGCCTATTCAGTGCATTATACTGGAACTACCTACACTTAAGAAATAAATTTTCCTTTGTCAGTGGTCTTTGGTTTGGTTACAAAAAACCAATCATGGAAATTGTTGTCAAGCCTTTTCTTGAATATTGCACTAAACTTTTCAATGAAGGCTTTCATTGGACTCACCCAGAAACAAGGGCAAATGTTGTCTTCCATGTTAACACTCTTGTCTGCAGCTGTGATGCAGTTGCAAGATGTTCACTTCAGAACATGAGTCACTTTAATGGTTTCTATGGTTGCGGACTATGTGAACAGAAAGCAGAGTCAGTTATAAAGGGTAATGGGAAAGTACGGGTTTATCCATTATCCAACCGACCTGCAAATATGAGAAATGACAAAAAATAACCCGTCAAGCACAAATTGCTTTGGAAGGTGGCATACCGGAAAAAGGAGTTAAAGGTCCATCTGTAACCTCATGCAATCGAATCTTTTCTGTAGGGAGAAGCTTTGTTCCAGATTTTATGCACAGTGTCCTTCTTGGAGTAGTGAGATCTGTGATGACATTATGGATTGACTCTAGTTATCACCAAAGTTTGTGGTACATTCGGAATCGTACCAGTGACATCAACAAAAGACTCCTCTCCATACGGCCCCTGAACGAGATCACCAGAACACCACGTTCGTTTACCACACGAAAGTATTGGAAAGCCTCAGAGTACAGAAACTGGTTCTTATGGTATTCTTTACCTGTGTTACAAGGTATATTACCTAGACATAATTGCAGCATTTCATGTTGCTCTCTGTATGTTTCCATGCTTGTTTCATCTTCTGTGAATAAGCGAAATGTCCAATTGGCAAAGCATTTTTTAGATTCTTTTGTCGAAGATGTTGCTAGATTGTATGGAAAGGAACATTGCTCATTCAATGTACATCAGTTGACATACCTAGCTGTTACTGTTCAAAGATGGGGACCTCTTTGGGCACATTCAGCATTTCCTTTTTAAAACAACAATCAGATTTTCAAGAAACTTATTCATGGCACCCAATCTGTTCAGTTGCAGGTAATTTCATGAAATATTTCAACTGAAGTGATATTTATTAAAAAAAATGCACAGTGGGAAATGCACACTGCTTGTGTTGTGACCTTTATGTTGATGTTGGCATTCTCTGTGTATTGAATTATACCCCATAGCACAAATTTTCAGTGTACAATTTATTCATCCTTCGAAAAATCAATATCATGCTATATCATAATAGTTTTGTATTCTAAACTAAACAATTTTTTGAGCAGCTCTCATTGTCCAAATACCATGGGCAAGACCAGGGTATAACAAAGGTAAAATGGACTTTGAAAGTGTATATTGCCCTGTACTAGTTCTAGTTTAAACTGTTTGTTGTTTAAGGATGATCGTAGTCTCATATCAGATTTTACTAGCATTAGTTTATTATGCACAGTGCATACTCCCAATTCTAAACTACCAAGTTTGCCTCTCTACAGGTGGTTGGACTTTGCAAATAATGAGAAGGCTTAAACATTTCAGGCAGCACATGGGAGAAGATGGTGCCGTGATTTAACTTGCTGACCGAGTTCATGGGAAACGTAATTCTCCAAATCGAGAACCAGTAGGGCCAGAACTCTTCTTATTGGGTAAACCAGTAGTTGAGGCTCTCAGCCCTGCTGCATCAGAAGCTGCATTTAGATACATTGGTCAACCGATGGTCCATAGAGTACCACTGTACAAGAGAGCAGTAGTAAAGGACAAACTGCTGCACAGCAAAGAGTATGGAGAAAATGGAAGCCATTTGCTCAAAAGAAACAATAGCACTGTTTTTTTTATAATGATGGCCAACATATAAAGATTGGTCAGTTTCAAATTTTCTTTAAGCACAATCAGCAAGGCTATGTAATAATTAATTGTTTAAAAGAGGTGAATCCAGGTTTTGTTCACAGGGAAACAAAACTACAAAGTTGAACATCTAATTGTAGTTAAGGAAATGGCTAATAAAGTCACTGTGCCACTTAGTGCAATCATTGAAAAGGTTTTGTTGATGGAAGTTGGTGGCAAATTGTACATTGGTAAGCTTTCAAATGAATACGAGTATAATCTATAGGTTACAGTTTGCTAAAGCACTGAAATATGGCTGAAGCTGCTTCTGAACTGAGCTTAGTGTTAAGAGTGTGGATAAGGCTTCCAAGTTATTTGCTGCCTATGAGAATTTGAAATTTCCATGCATTCAATTTACGTAATCTCTTATTTTCATGCAGGAACAGTTCTCATACAATATATAGTTTTCTATTTTCTTGTAAGGGGGGGGGGGGTGAATGAAACATGCATAAGTCACAGCTCAAAACGTTCCTGAAGAACCTTCAGTCCAACACCATTAAAAGTGTGTGATAAAGTTAGGTGATGAGAAGAGAAGTGTTAGATTTTAACTGTACATTTTGTGAGGTTTTGTCTGTACCTGAGCTCATTTCACACTAGATCAAGAGACTGTTGACTATGTACTAAGTTTATTTGGACTTATTTCATACATGACTTAAAGAGATGGAACGAATATTTTAGAAATTATTCTCAACAGTCAGCAAGGTTAAAGTTTGTGTTGTAAAACATGATATGTCATGGATTTCATATATTAAAAGTTAACAAGTTTGACAGCTATGCATGAATTATCAGTCCTTCCTTTTCAGCCATTGTTGAAAGCTTAAATACCGTAACACATTTCTTTTAATTGACAACTCCTTTAAAGTCAATTACAAATTTTACAACAGAAGCTTCATGTCTCAAAGTAATTATTTTTATGATTGGTGTATGTCTAAAGTGTTATCTGCATATCTGGAGTGACTATAGATCCAGATATATCTGGCTTTATATGGCCAGATAAAATTTTATCTGCATATCTGGATTGACTCTATATCCAGTTATATCTGGCTATATATGGCCAGATAAAACTTTATCTGCATATCTGGATTGACACTATATCCAGTTATATCTGGCTTTATATGGCCAGATAAAACTTTATCTGGCCAGATTAAACCAGATATAAAGCCAGATCTGGGTTTTCGGTAAGGGTATAGTAGCTGTCGATCTATCCTTCATGGGTGCTACGTAAATCACTTGTAGTCTAAGGCAAACTAGTAGTAGTATAGTATTGAAGAGCCTTGTCCTAAATTTTCATAGTAGGCATTCGTATCACTTGAGGAAGTTATGTATACTTTCTTGTCACAGTAATGCTCTAACATGAGTATTAGTAACAGGCCTAAAATTACCTTCATCGTACGTGTATTGAATCATGGAAGCACCTTCTAGGCATGAATGTTTGCCACCCTCAATACTGCTTCATATCTCGGCACATTTGACGTCGGTTTGCCAACTGTTGGCTGTAAATTACGTTAGACTTTCAGCCCATTGGTCTCTTGTTATACAGTACATTATGCAGACGAACTGTAAACACGTACAAACGTTATATACACACAGTCTGTGCATATACATCACGCCGAGCCGAGCAGTTTCTGTATCAGAAGACATATCACATGCAATTCAATAAGGATTTTGATTGGCTCTTCACTGAAAAATCGCTGCGTTCGGAGAAGTCCTAAGATAACACTTCCCGAACCATTCAACATCGAGAATTGTAATTAGCATATGAAAACACAGCATAATATGTGATCAAACCTTGGTACTAAATATGTGCAACGACAGTGAACGATATCGAGCCTGCCCCGATGGACTACATGTATAAAAATAAAAGACCTGTTGCTTTTTTGCATAGCACACTGAAGATCAATTAGTTACCAAGAAGAGTAAATCTCTTTAAAGGAATAGTCCCGTGTTTTTGAGCGAAAAAATGATATGATTGTGGAAACTTTTAGCAACAAAATGGTGCAAAAATCACTTTCATACCATGTTCCGTTTAAGTGATATGAATTTTATAAAGATTAAAAAATTGCATTTAAAAAACACTAGTACAGTAGTTTCTTTTCAATCCTGTGATGTCATACGGACAAATCGATGACAATTCTTAATATATTTCTTTGAAAATTAATCACGTTCTATTTAATGATTTGAACATTTGCTTAAAAAATGTATCAGGCATTTTTAATCGAATTTCAAGAATTTTAGGCCATTTTCATTGCTAAAAGCGTATTTTCTTTCAATTAAGCTCAATTTGTTGCAACCTGTCCATAGATCTTCAAAGGTTGACAATTGGCTTTGTGCATCAAAATTATAGCAATTCTTATTTTATTTAAATGAATCTCTGAAGTTAACATAATAAACAAGTTCTCAACAATGCTACTAATAAATAGAAAAATGTGAGAGTGGAAAAAAAATGTTTCATTCAAAACTTTTAGGAACTTTGATGCAAGGATTCAATTTTGGAAGCAAGCACATAGCTGGCTACGTAATCACAACCTACGAAACTGAAAAAGGAAACTGAAGTCGCTTATGTTTCCATAATATTAACACTTATCAAGAAGGGTGTAACGAGAGAGTTGGGGGGGGGGGGGACTTTCCAGACAGAGTCCCAACAATTTAAAGAAAGATTTGTCGACATATGTTAAACTTGCCAACAAACACAGTTGCGGAGTATGGCACCACCTCCCCCATGGCTATGCTCCTGCTCATAACTTAACTGACTGCCCACAAAACTGGACATAAACTGATGCAAAGAACTCTTATCCTAAAAGTAATTGATTGACGATGATGTTTGAAGGATATATGGAATATTAAATTGAATATCTCACAGCTGATATGAAAAGTACCGTATCAGCTTCGTAAAGTAAAGTTAGGTATGTTAACATTACAGTAGAGAATGACCAGTTCCACCAACAATTTTCATTTTGTCAATTTTCTCAGATCTCTCTTGTGACATTTGCAAGGATTTTTTTTCATGGAATTGTGAACATGTAACCCAATAAATTACTAACTTTTTTTCCACCACTGGCTAATGGCAACCAGAAATAAAATTACCCCTTTTATAGTAGAAAAAGCAAGATACTCTTATTGGAAACTTCACTTAAGATGTCACAGGAAAGTTGTGCTAGGGTGTAAGGACTGCACAGGTATAATGAAGTCACTTACATTGTTGGGAAGAGTTGGGCAGTTTATTTGTTAAAGAAGTGATAGATCTAGGTACTGGCACTCCATTGTAAATATGGAGATGGAGGAAGGGTAAAAAGTTAAAAATATAAAAAGAGGAAATCCAGCATGCGATGGCCTTCATAACATTGTCAGTAGAGGTGATCTCCATACCGTCTGCATATCAACTTAAAGGATGTGGTTATCCCAGGAGTTTCTCCATCCATCTTCATGTATACTGGATTGCTATTCTGCAAATTGAAAAAAATTACATGTAAGTAAACATGTTAAAGACTTGAAATTTGGGAGGAGAGAGACTTAAATATTTTATCTTTGAAAACACGCCAAATGGGCGCATACATTTAAACAAAATCTTCTGTTGTCATCACTTAACAGATGACCTCAGTAGTAAAAGTAAACCAAGGGTATGGGGGAGACTCTCAATTCCAACAAAGGGGGCCCAGCTATTGATATCATCAATTATTTTGCATATTTATTCTTTTCTAGAAGGGGGCTCAACCCCCTGAAAAACATAGAAAGGGAGGGGCTGAGCCCCCTCTTATGCAGCACTGTTCGATTTGACATGTTGGTGTCATGTAGAAGAATTACTTTAATCAAAGGACTGATGACAAAAGGGTACCTTTAAAAGAAAAAGAGAATTTTAGTTGATTTTGTCTACATATATACATTATGGATGGACATTTTGTGATTTTATTTTTTCTATCAGTTTTTATTTTCCAACATGATCTGATGAATGATTGAATTGGTGTCATAGTTCATAAATTCATTTATTAATTTTTCATTTTCAACATGTGTTATGTAACATGTAATCACTATAAGTATTATTTACAAGTGGAGTAATCGGTGATTGAAATAATATGCACTCTGATGGCAATACCTGAGCTATACCTAAACCATTGATAGATAAAAGTATCTGGTAAAGTGCACTTGTTGGTACTGCACATTTTAAATGCAAATATGTCTGGGCAACATGTGTCATTCATGGCTAGTGTTATCATTGTCTTTGGATTGTTGTATTCATTTAAAATTCAACAATATTTGATGTCAAAATTGTATGTATTTCCTGACATAACTCATGTATTTCAGCCGTTTGTCAATTACTGCAACAACTTGTTAAGAAGCTCCGAGACAGTAGGTGAACCTTTTATTGCTACTTATCAGGATATTCAGTTCCTTGATTTTTTATCTTCACAATTTGATTCTTTACGTTTTTCCTTCATCCCGTTTTAGAAGTAATATAATTTTTCAAAAGCTGAAACTGTGCAGGTTTAATATACATCAAATTAGGTAACTCATAGAAAACAAATAAATTAGGGGTGGTATTAAGAATGACACACTTGCAAAAAGAAATTGACAAAATTTCTTGCCTCTGAGCCTGCTGGAACCACAATTAGAAAAATATCCTCTTGCAGGAGACCAGGGGTTGCCAGGAAAGCAGCTTTGTTTGATGTGTCTGCATAAGTAAAAAGAAAAGTGATTGTTGAAACCTGTCTTAAAACAAGGGCACTGTGGTTCCTTGGATAGGGGTATATGACAATACACATAATATTATCAAGCAAGATTGGGCTGAAATAGTCGAAGTAATTGTGGTCCTACATGTACCCATAAAGTAACCAACACTATAGCCAACACTTTTGTGATCACAAATTGTGATCGGATTTTTGATCGGAAGGCACTTTTGAGATCTGAATATGGCGTCGAAAATGTAAGAAATATAAGGTCACCTACAAGCGGGTCAACAGATATGATAACATTGGTGACCTCAAATCACATGACCGTTAAGTTTGAAAATGTTCCACCACCCCATTCACAATTTGTCCCAAAATATCAACCATGTCACACCTTGGCATTGGGAGTTAATTGAATTATATGTCTCAAAATTCACTTTCAACTTGTATATATAACTTCACACACAAAGGTCACCCGGTGGTCAACCAATTGATAGTTTTGATCGGTGAGACCTAACTAGAGCATCAAAACTGTAAAAATGACCAAAAATTTTCTTTGCCGATTTTCTCCCCCAAAATACAATTTTTTTTTACATTAATTGACCTTTGGTGACCTCGGATCACACGACCGTTAAGTTTTAAAATATTCCCATTTACCATTTGCAACTTGTCCCAAAATATCAACCGTGTCACACCTTGGCACTGGGAGTTATTGTACTAAATGTCTGAAAATGAACTTTGACCTCATATAACTTAACACACAAAGGTCACCTTGGGTTACCCATCGACATTTTTGATCATTGAGACGTGAATATAGCATCAAAACTAAAAATTAAAACATTTCTTTCTTTGCCTATTTTCTCCCCCCCCCCCAAAAAAATAACACTTTTTTAACATTAATTGACCTTTGGTGACCTCGGATCAATTTGAAAATATTGCCCTATACTATTTGCAACTTGTCCAAAAATATCAACTGTGTCACACTGGGAGTTATTGCATTAAATGTCTGAAAATTAACTTTTACCTCGTATAACTTCACACACAAAGCTCATCCGGGTGTCAACATTGACATTTTTCATTGGAAGGTACCTATGATATCCAAATCGAGCATCAAAACCAAACATTTTCTTTTTCGCCCGTTTCCTCCCAAAATAAGCACATTTTTTTCTAATGTCACCTTTGACATTTTCACCTTGATATCAGATGTATTTTGATCTCCTGATTCCAAAAAACAACACGACAAGTCTATACAGCCATCCTAACTCCGCCCGAAAACTTTGACCCCATATAACTTCGCACATGAAGGTCACAGGGGGTCAACCTATTGACATTTATGATCAGAAGGTACCTTTGACATCTGAAAATAGCATCGAAACTGTAAAAATCCCCAAAACACTTAAAGGTCACCAGAGGTCAAGTTGAGGTCAAGGGTCACCCAGATGCGGGTCGACAATCGGATTACATTTAAGCACTCCCAAGCCTAACAGACAATTCGTTCTGAAGTTATCGCAAAAATACTACTTTTTTATCATTAATTGACCTTTGGTGACCTTGGATCACATGAATGTCAAGTTTGAAAATGTTCCCCTGATCAGTTCACAACTTGTCCCAAAATATCAACCTTGTCGCACATTGGCAGCAGGAGTTATTGCAGTTTTAATATTTTCGTTTTTTGGACCATAACTGACATTTGGTGACCTTTGTGGGCACCAAAAACAATAGGGCACACCTTCTCTAAATGGCGGATCTATAGTCCAAGTTTGGGCCTCAATCCAACTTTCCCTTATTGAGATAGAGCGTACCCAAGCAAGTGTCACAGATGCACACACAGACACACACACGCCAACCTGACTACATAGGTTCCTTTTGCTAATGCAAGGAACCAAAAATCAATGTTAAATCTATCAATTATAACAGAACAACCAGTTATACCAACACCAAATATCATAACAATGCCACAAACGTGATCATCACTTTGTTTGGAAGAGATTTTGTAATTAATTTTGTAGAGCTGTGAACATTTAGTACAGTGACTAAAGGTTTACACTCAAGTTTACACTGCGCTTAGTAACCAAGTATTCCATACAATCAGTCACTGGAATGAGTACTATGCCCATTGTCATCCAGGGGCGCCGGAAGCTTCCCGAGAAGGCGGGGGGGGGGGCAGCTGTTACAAAAGGGCACTTACTTTCTGAAACTGCACATAACAAAATGACACTCCACAATTGTCTCTATTTACCATTTTAATTCTACCGTGCTAATTCTTTTGGGGCGTAGAACTCTTTGTTCTGTGGATCTCCTTTGTCTTTTCAGGAATCTCATTGATAAGCATTTGTGACTAGTTATATATTTAGTTAGTGCAGTTACAAACGTTTCAGATGTATACTCTAATCTGCCACAGCTCTATTTTACCCTGAATATTTTCAGATACTGTTTATTATAATTTCACTGTAAGACTTCAACTGTACAAGAGAACTATGAAATGTTTTTTACTTTTTTGTATATATAACCAAGCCATCCAAATGTAATTGAACATTGTTGATCTTCTTCCCTTAATGTCGATATCATCATATCACAAACAGAGAGCAGAAGCTGGAAATCGCTCATCTGTGAGCGAGGCATGGACATCAACACCAAAACAGGCCTTACAGAGATAGGTCACTGCAGCAAAGGGGGAAATGAACAGAGCAATGTGTCATGTAACTTATAAAGGAACAATTTATCTTCTGCTCTTCACGAAATCCTTCCATTTCAGTGGTAGCCTCCATGAAAAAAGCATGTGGTCCTCTCTTTCCTTTGCAGGCCTTCATGAGTCTAGACGCATATCTTCCCAGGCCAGCACGGAGGGAATTAAAAAGAAGTAACCTCTCCATCCTGTATGCGATTCATCTCTGCCAAAAGCTAAAAGAAAATGGTTTATTTTAAGATACAGCAACATACTGAAATTGCAACACTTCCTAAATGATCCCCCAATTGGTATTGATACATGTACGAAGAATAGCTAACCCCTCTGGTACCCATTTCAGTTAAGTGGACTGAAGCAATGAATGTTGATGCAATGATTGAAAATGATGGCCTTCTTGATTATAACATGTTGCTGTGCAGGAAATGTAAACACCCACTGGCACTCGAAAAATAACAGAGATAACACCAATTTTTTTCCATCTTTTGCGGAATTGCTTGTTTTTTTAAGTAACACTAACAAGAAATGGTTTACCCTACATTCCTACAGTTTCCAATATTTGTCCCAATACTTGCCAAACAATCCCAGTCATTTCTATTAATCTGCATGTCAAATAATACACTCAATTTTAACAAAAGATATTTTTGGCAATATTTTAAGTCAATTACTGCATTATTTAGACAGGGCCGGAAATAGATTGGCAAGTTAGAAGAAAAACACTTAACAGACAATTTTTTGGCTAAGAAACCTGTCTTTCCACACGGTCTAATACCCAGGCTCCCATTTAGATAGTGTGTGACAATGTTCCCACATAACATTTTTCACTCACTAGGTGGCTACATATGCAAATGAATATGACACAGTGCATATGGATAAAAAATTGGATGTGTTAATTCGCATGATTAAGACCTTAATAAAAGGAATATTCCCATTCATTTTTGAAAACAAACTCTGTCAATATGTTATTCTGTTTAAAAGTAAAAAATTTTTAAGTACTTTTCATTTAGGAAAACCATAAGGTAGATTGGCAACATCTGTGATGTCATGTTAGCACTTTCATGAAATTTATTTGAAACACAAATTTAAAGTTTTCCTTACTAAAAAAGCTAGTTAATCCCAAAAGAGGAACATGTTGTTTTGTCCAATTTAAATTACACATCCATCTCTACAACTTTCCCAAAAAGTTTTCTTCACTACACTAACTAGAGCACCAATGGTGCAGAAGCTCATACCTATTCGAGCTTAAAAATGTAGGGCCCACAAAACTTTATGGCCCATCATAATTCCGATTTCAACAATTTTGGGCCCATGAGGCGAAACAGTTTAGGTTCAAAGACAATTTTTAGCTCCCCCCTGTTCCCCCTCCATAAACAAGGCGGTTCTCAAAACCTCTAGTCTCGCCTAGTCAGCGACAGTGTGTTAGAGTTAATACCAAAAATAAAGTTATTTGCAGGCAGTAATGTACACTGTTAAGCAGGACTCTTAGCCAGTAATAGATTCCATTAGAAGACTACACATGTATGGTTCCCAGGCAGTTATGGTTAGGTTTATAACAAGTATTATCTGGCCCTTTTCAACAGTAAAGGTCATCATATAGAGCCACCCAAGGCTTTATATACCAGTTAGGGAGACTGGATATAGATGTCATCACTGTGGAATCGAACTTCCGACTGGGTACTGTGCTGTTAGGCAGGACTTCCAGGCAGTGGAGGACATGGTTAGGCAGGGCATTGTCATTCAGGCAATGTTAGGCTTGACTGCCATGTAGTACTTGGTACTGTTAGGCACATCTCTTATGCATTATGGGATTTTATGGTATAGAGATGTTACATTGTACAGAGTGGCAAGATTGCACAATTAGCATTGGGGGTGGGCAGAACTACAGGATTCAATGAGCGAGGGTATTACTTCTTACATTATTGTCCTTGATAATCTCAAATTGACCTTCAAAATGATAAAGTGATCCAACAAGCTTCAGTAATCACCTCCCAAATGATAATTCAATTAGCTTTAGTAATTTGGTTCTTAACTTTAGGGACTAAATGTTGACTACCGTATTTATCCCATTAAATGCCCCAGGGGCGTAACATTCTCAAAAGGCAAAAGGGGGCACTATTAGGGGTAAATTTCTGTACACCATAGATTAATACGCTGTGGACTTTTATTGCAGGATTTCCTGCTGGACTGTATCTAATTTACCAGTAGGATTACTTCTATATTTTAAAGGTAAGAAAGTGTATCTGTAATCAGGATATTTGGGGCAATTGATTGATTACTAGAGCCAACCAAGGCCTTTTAAACTACTTAGGTACACTTCATATAGCTGTCATCTCTCCGAAATTGAACTTGCAACCTCTCGGTTACTCTCGTGAATATCTACTCAATTTGGAACTTCGGGATCCTCATAGCTGTTATGGTTCAGGAGATATCGTGTCACAAGCTTCAGTGACCTAATACATGCGTGGTTCAGGCAAGGCAAATGAGAAAGTAGAAATCAGGAAATTGAGTTTCTTTCTGAAAATATATTTATAATCTGAAACAAGTGCTCTGCTCTGAAGAATGGAATGGTCTAAAAGTGTGATAAAAGTACTATAGTTGTGCAAATTTATATATAACTTTGTTGTAAGAAGTCAAGGTACATATATAAAATTAAATTAATAAACTGATAAAATGGCAGGAAAATAACATACCCTCTGAATCTTTGACATACCCTATAATACGTTTTAAAAAATGAGTTGAAGTTTGAATACAAAACAATGTTGAAAGTGCAATGAGGCTGGTAATGAATGTAAATCAAAAGTATCGATATCGGGGCAAGCAAACTTCAATAATCTGGAATTTATTCAGAAGTGGATGGCTGATTGGTATGATCTTCGTTTCATAGTTGCACAATTGTTTTCCCCTGAATAGAGAAATTAAACAATTTGTTTCCGAAACTCTCAAGAACATCCTCAATGTTTTTGTCTTTAGAGAACTCCGCAGATAGTTCTTGACAGAACAATTGTTCAAGATCATCATTGCTAAAGAGTTGAACTGTGAGAGTAATCTCTGAATTTTCTTCTTCAGCAGCAATGATATGCCCAGTGGTGGCTTTCTCTGGTGGAGTTTCGACCTGGAAATAAGAGAAAGTATGAATGTAGTATGCATAGTGATTTTTTGCCCTATTTAGAATGATCTTTGTTGAGTTTTGAGATATGCCATTCACATGGTTTTTTTGTTGATATGTACAATACAAATACATATTTTGTGTTTGAAAGCTAATGAATATGAAAAATTTGGCCTTGCTACTCTCTTCCAATTATGCCATCATAGTTCTTATGGTTGAGAGGTATTGTGTTTACAAGCGGGTGACTCAAACACATACACATATATGTACACACACATATGATAGTGATCCCTCTTCTGAATGTCAGAAGTTCACACAAAACAGGAAGGGAATGTGTTTAGGTTTACTCACTGTAATGTTAGTTCTCGAGGTGGTTGAAAGACTTAAATCTTTTAGGAATTTGTCTTTCTTTGGGGAGACGTGTGAAAATGTCACTATATCCCCTGTCTTGATAGGAGATGTTGTGGCCTTATTCCACAAGGCTACCGGTCTAATAATGGAGCCTTCCTTCAGTTTTATATTTCTGACCAGTTGTCCATTAGGTATGGTACGTGGTACTTCATCCTGCAATTTAAATAAAAGAAGAATATTGGTGTTATTGATTTTCATATTTATCTTTACTAACACCTCCGAAATCTGTAGTATTTCAACTAATCAATAGGGCAACACTTTATGTGAACTAGAACTCTGTAGACATATTTTCAGCTACTCTGTTTACAATGGACAATTGCAAAAGACTTTCATTTCGGCTTTAAATACAGCTCTTTACCTTTGGTTAGTGAAAATTCCAACACTTGAATACACTTAGAACTGTAGTTTTAAAGGTTTCGAGAATAAAACAGACTATATGGACATTTCCATATGAACTGGTTGCACAGCATGGTTCATTGCTGATAAAGAAACCTGAGTAACATCAAGGTAATGGAAAATACCTTTGCTTCAAACATATGTCAGAGTTGTTATATATTCATATCCGATTAACCATGTTGCAATTGTGTTGGGTTGGATTGTTAAAGTTTGTTAAATCAATGTTATTGGGGTGAATTTATTAGTTTTATTTCAATTATGTGTGAGAATTATTGGTTAACCTATTACGTACTGAATTGCATTTCCAACTGGATTGAGAATACATTACCAGACTTACATTTTGAATGGTAAGGATCATGTCCTGGAGCAATAACCACTGATTATACCATACATGGCAAAGCTAGTACTGTTAGGCTAGTGAATCGGAGGCATTCATTGTATAGATTGCTCTAGTGTAATAGTTGAGAGTGGAATGGAAAGTTCTGTGTATTTAGTACATATTGAACCAGAGAACGAAAAATTCAATGGTTCTAATACCAGGGTCTATCTACAGACATGATTTTGAAGTTAAATTGATATTTAAATTTTCAATTGACGTAAGACCTACATATACAGATATGAGTGAAATTCATTGTTCTTGAGTTATCGTGGTAACAAGCTATTTCATGACTAAGTATTAACCCCGCTCACTCATGAATACTAATGACATGAAATTTTATGTCATATAATTTTGTACCAAACATATACTAACACAACCATACCAAGTATGAAGCAATAGGGAACGTCTTCTCACTATGGGGATTATATATACCAAGAATGGTATCAATTCAACATTTTGTTCTCGAGTTATCGTGGTAACGAGCTATTTTCTGACTAAGTATTAAGCTTGCCCACTCATGTAAACAATTGATATGAAATTTGTCGTTCATATAATTTTGTTCCAACCATATACTTTCACAACCATACCAATAATGAAGCTAATCGGACCTAAGGTTATAAAAAATATTGACAATTTAAGGATCTTACGTTAAGCCCGCCCACTCATTAATATTCATATGACGCATAGGGTTCGTCCACTCACTTTGGGGATTATATATACCATTTATGGTAGCAATCCACTGTTTTGTTTCTGAGTTTTGGTGGTAACAAGCTCAGGTGTCACACACATACGCCAACTAGACTGTATAGGTTCCGATGTTGTTTTCGGCATCGGAACCAATAAAAAGTTCAGTGTTTCATATCATTCCAGTAAATTGTGTAAAGCGTGTTAACTAGCATTACTTTCGACAAGGCTTTAACAAATGCCAAGCCTGCAAGCTTAGGGCAAGTGAAAAATCAGTCGGGCAAGTGTAGTGATGAATAGCTTGACAGGCAAATATAGCCCCTAGCCATGGGGCCAATGCTCATGTCATGGGATGCAGGAGTTTCACAACTTGAATGAGTAGGTTTGAATGGGGCAAGTAGATTTTCCTGCAGGCATGTAGGTTTTATTAAAGAGCAGCTCGCCACACAGGCAAGTCAAAGAAAATGTCGAAGCCTGCTTTCGACTAAAGTATCATGTTGCATTATTATATGAAAGGTCCCAATGAGCCATCTACAATATACTACAGCATCATTCCTGCTGACCAAAAGAAGTTTATGAATAAATAATGCAATCCTTACCTGGACAACTTCACCTTTCACTATTATCAGTGGAATTAGAATCCCTGGTTGTGGCAACCGTATGTCTTTGAGTGGAACTAGCTGTGGAGGTGGAGGGTTCACTATATGTCTTGCATGGATGATGTCACTTTCTGAAATGTTGTTTAGAGGTGTTGCGGGAAGGACTTTGCTTGTCTTATTTAGAATGATAGAAGATCTCCCGTTCTGAAAATTCCGCATTAATATGGTTTTGTTTTCTATAAGCTTGGGAAAATGTTTCTTTTCATAGCAGAGTAATTTTGCTGCTTGCGTTTGATCTGCAATACCTGCTATCAAGACATCCCCTTCGGTTTTTGTTTCCACTATTAAAACCTTCATGGATTTCGGATATGGGCCAGACATATGGTTGGATTGGGTAACACCAAGTAAAGTATCCATCTGTAAAATATAAAAATAGCACAATTAGTTGACTGAGGGAAAACCAGATCTAAGGAGAAACGAGACAATGAGTGTAGGGTTGGTTTGGAAATACTGGTGTGGGAAATAACTAAGAAATATTAGGGAAAAGTGGGAATATTAAATAATTGACTCATTTAGTTTTACTTACTCATGTAAAATGAAGTTGTATTATAACAGGAATGACTATTAGTTGGATGATACGCGTCTATGCACAATTTTGCTGAGGGTTGACGTATATGTTTATATCTGAGATGGCACTATGTGATCAGCTGTGAAAAATGTATGGGTAGTACAGCCAGTTGATTTGTGATGCAATTAAATGAATGTAACTTATTTACCAAATGTTTGTTATCTATGGTTTACAAGCAATAATGGTTTATGTTTAATACAACGTTTGGAGAGCATACAAAGTAAAAAATTAATGATATTTTGCACAGCATTTGGAAGCAGAAATAGTCAGGAATGAGGAGTCTCTGGGTCTATGTCAAAGTTATTGTTGGTTTGTTGACTTTGTCAAAGAAAACATGACAAGTACTATTCATGATTGTTAACTGTGTAGTTAAACATGCTAATAACAGCATGAATACTTTTGGACATTGACAATATTGGTGGTAGGGGTGTCTGGGAATGGGCTATTCCTTCTATATTAGTACTCCCCTCTTAAATTCTCGGGAAAGGTAATGTTGTTCTGTGATTGTAGGAAGTTATAGCAATGTGCAACAGATTGTTCAAAGCTATCACTATATTGTGAATGTGCAAGACTACGAGGTCTGTTTGGTTCACAGACTAAACTTTTCAACATTTATTGGTCAATTGAAAAACAAACCTAACTTCATTTACCTGGTGTTAGGTGAAGATAGCTGCTACAGCTTGCAGCACTTGTGTAGTACTGTTGCAAGCTTGCCCCCATAGCTGAAGGGCTGAATGAGGTGTCACATTCATGGACACTTCATAACAACCTATAGGTTGTATTGGAACCCACAACCTTTTGGCTGTGAGTGACAGATTTTACTAGTAAGAAATTCTCTAGTTATATATATATACAGTATACTGTAGTCATTCTACATATGAATATTTACAGTAAAACTTCATTAGGGGTTGATACACTTGTATTAATCGCTATTTATGCTTTTCTTTTCTTCTGTTAATGGTTAATATTTACACTGTAGGTATGATTTATCCAGATATGTGATAGTACATAGCTGGTATTGATATTTCTTTAATGATTGATGTTGATGGCAGTTTGAATGGTCTTGTGATCAGATCATGCACAATATAACACTTGAGAGTGAACTACCTTACAATTGGTGAGCACAAGGTCAAGAATTGTACCTGATGAAGTAGTAGGTTCGTAGATGTACTGTTTACAATGAAGGATATTTTCCATGAAATCAACAATAGATTGGTGTTGATTGTTTTGTAGATTGAAGTTAAAATCCCCAGTCAGCAGTATTGGCCATTGTTGATCAATCTGTGGGATTAGGTCTTGTACAACATCTTGTTTGAATTCTTGAACAGTACAAGAAGGCGATTTGTAAAGACTTCACTGTCTGAAACTGTACATTAGCAGGACTAGCTAGTGTCACTGTTATACATTCAAACTTGAATGATGAATATTTGTCAACTTTGAGAATATCATATTGATTATTGATATACAGTATTTGTCAATGTGGTGGTCGTGTTGAGCTGTGTGACATATGAATCTGATCATTACGAACAATTGTAAAGTTTTTAATGTTATATTGATCATCAGGTTCATCCAGTTTTACTCTTGATTCTACCACAGATATAATATCTGAGGCTATGATATTTGGGTCTTTTGCTAGATCATTGTGATGTTTGTGTAAAGATCGTGCATTCTGGGATGTTAGTTTCAGCAAGAGTGCATCCGTTGAATATTGTGGTTTGAAGCAGAGTTATAAGCAAGCTTGTGATCGCAGACGTTCCATTTCAGTTATTTATAACAGCATCAGTAACCTTTATTCTTTGTTTATTGAGTTCCAATATTTGTAGACCGGTAGCTGTTCGTACTCTACTCATTGCTACATACTGTCCATGTGGAATTGTAGTTCAACCCATATGTACAACCAATTTATCTACTGTATCACCTTCTGACTTGTGAATAGTCTTAGCTGCAGCTGGTCTCAATGGGAATTGCCTTGTAATTACTGGAATGTGTTTTCTAGATGTATAAAATGTTCGTTTAATTGCAAACATTGGTGTCCAATCAGCAGAGATACCCGGTCTATAATATGATCGGTATTGTGTTCTAGTTTGCTTGCCAACCTTTGGTTTGTCAAACTGTACCCACACAATGCTGGGTATTGGGTTGATTGGTTGTAAGTAGTCTAATTTCTTTACTACACATCCTGAGCCATTGGTAATTCCATCATCTACTGCAATATTGACAACAGTTACATATCTCAATCCAAGTGCAACTGGTACTTCATAAAAAAGACCACATGTTTTATTGGCATCTTGTGGTACACTTTTCTTTATTTGTTCTTTGACAGTAAGTGGTAAATGACCAACAACAGCATCTTGAGCTTTAATTAAGGTTTTCTCTGTGGTTGTTGAAGCAAATATATCCGAGTTGTGACCATTGACCAGTGCATTTGTTGGATATAAGTGTGTTACAGATGGAGTGTAGGTTGAATCAGTTTTGTCAATACAACATTTTTCAAGTTCTGTGATGTCATGATTGGTTTGTTTTCCTTCTCTGTTCTCTGTCCAACAACTGTGCAAATGGTTGATCGTTTTGTTGTCTGATGATCTGCGTGAGTTCGTGCATTTTGAAATATTCTTGCCACAAATTCAGAGCAAGAGGACCATAACCACTTTTTAGATCTTGAAATATCCATTGGTCCATCACTGGTTTCAGCTGAAATAAATCACCAACTACTATCATGTGGACACCACCAAATGGCTGCTGTGACTGCTTGATCTCTTGCAATCGTTGATTAATAAATAGAAATTGTCTGTTCCCAACCATAGAGATCTCAACCATTATAACCACAGAAAGATGTCCATATTTTACTCTTAGTGTGTTGAGCTGATCAGATGACAGTTTCTTATAATTAAATCCTTCATTGGGATCAATGCAAGATACGGAGGAGAATTACGAAGAGTGCGGAAAATGGTGTATCCTTCGTCTAGTGTTACAAGACTGTCTCTTTTTTCCTGACCTAGGACTTTTCTTGCAGTGAATTTGTTTCCTTTAGTTTTGCAACGGCGGAGTGCAAGGGATACTTTGTCTTTTACTTGTTGCATTTCAACTTTCTTCAATTTCAAGAAGATGTTAGGCACACAAGCTGCAACACGACGGTCAACAGAACGTAGTTCATACTTGCAAATATCGGTGTAATGTATTGGTATTTGCCTTTCAGAATTGTCTGGGCGTCGTTTGCCACAAAATATAGATGGGAAGGCGAGGTATTCTGCATCAGCATCTTGTAACAAGCTAAGCGGGCGTTGGTCCTCACCAGGAGCAAATGTTACGACTTGACTCTGGTCATACTCTGCATCTGTAAGCATAGTATCCATATTTGCTGCCCGTGTTTCAGTTTCATCAATTTCACTGAAATGGTCTGAATCTGTGTCATCTGTGTCATCTCTTTCTAGATATCTGTGATCATTACAGTTGCTTTCAAGAAATTCTGTCATGGGTTCAGATTCAGAAGTTGCAGTTGTAACATCTTCCAAGCATGTTTCATTTAGATGTATGTTCAATTCTTTGTACAGTGGCCCATTAACAACTAGCCATTTCAAAGCAGACATAACCTTTAAAGGTCTCACATTTTCTGTGAAAACTGATGAAGCAAACCTCATTTTTTTTCTTAAGTTTGATCGGGATGGTCTGTGTTTCTGACAAATTCCTTGGCAGAGCTGTGATTGTTGGTGTTACATCAACAGGCACATTCACAACATTTCCCGTAATTGACAGTTGTCCACCTCTGGGTAATTCTCTCATTTGCATGAAAGGTATCCGTGGTGACAGGAGCCGCTCTTCTAATTGGTGCAAACACAATTCTAATGGTTTCAATGGGAACATACATTTGTTTTGAACAGAAATGCGTGGAACTTGTCCATTCTGCAAGTTCCTTAAACATGTACGGCAAATCCATTCAATATCTTGAACAGACAAGTAATTGGTTGTGCATTGTTGTAACAACGAGTCGTTTCGTAAGGGTAAACCACTTTTATCTAATTGCATTACAGAATGCTTGAACCAGGTTTGTTGGCAGACCGTGCACACATAAATTGGACCATCTTTCAAGTAACTGTAGAAACTTTGCTTACATTGAGCATATGTTGTCGAGTTGAATCTCTGTTGACATTGGTGGTTTTCAGATTGACGAGTTGCTAGTTTCGATCTTTTGTCACTGGCACGATGTTTAGCACGCATTTGTTCATTTTGAAGGGCTTTATGTTTAATGCGTTTGTTAGATGCACGATACCTATTACGTGTTTCTTCATTTTGAAGTGCAAATCTTTTCGATTTTTTGTCCGTTGCACGGTGTTTAGCTCGCATTTCCTTATTTTTAAGAGATTTGTGCTTAATGAGTTTGTTATATGTACGATATTTATTATGTGCTTCTTCATTTTGAAGTGCAGACTTCTTTGAACGATTGTCACTTGCACGATGCTTAGCACGCATTTTCTTATTTTTAAGACATTTGTGCTTAATGAGTTTGTTATATATACGATACTGATCATGTGCTTCTTTATTTTGAAGTGCAGTCTTCTTTGAACGATTGTCACTTGCACGATTTTTAAGACGTATTTCCTTATTTTGAAGAGCTTTGTGCTTAATGCCTTTGTTATATGCACGATACTGATCAAGTGCTTCCTCATTTTCAAGTGCAGTCTTCTTCGAACGATTGTCACTTGCACGATGCTTAGGCACGCATTTCCTTATTTTGAAGAGCTTTGTGCTTAATGAGTTTCTTATATGTACGATACTGATCATGTGTTTCTTCATTCTGAAGTGCAGTCTTCTCTGAACGATTGTCACTTGCACGATGCTTAGCACGCATTTCCTTATTTTGAAGAGCTTTGTGCTTAATGCCTTTGTTATATGCACGATACTGATCACGTACTTCTTCATTTTGAAGTGCAGTCTTCTTTGAACGATTGTCACTTGCACGATTTTTGCACGTTTTGTTTCATTCAATAGTGCATTTTGTTTGGCATGTTGTTCACGTTTGCGTTCTTCAGTTCTCATCTTAAGGATCTCTCCTTTGCTGACGTTTATATTCTCTATGATATGCTTTCGTAGATTTATTTATTTCACACTGGCCTGATAGCAATGATTCGTCCTGGATCTGCTGTTCTTGTCGACCATTCTGATAACTAAAATATTATGTCAAAGTTGGATACTTATCCATATCCTCTAAACCTGACTGTGTATGCATTTGACATTTAAAGGTGAGTGGCTTTACTTCAATATATATTGAATCATCTAGATGTAGCGATTCACTCACAATGTACAAGTGTTGTATGAGATTCTCAATTGATAAGAAATAAAGTAAAACAGATGTTCCATTAGGATCTACTAAGCCCAAATTATCTCTTGAATGAGGATCAAATAAAGCATATTTTCCTGATTGACACTTGTACAATGCTACCATGTTTTCACTTAAAACCAGTACACTGCTGATATATTTCATGTGTCGAATTACTGCATATATATTTAGTGCATATAACAGGTGTTCAAAGAGATGTGGTTTGATCAGTTAAGTATTGTAATGATGTAATTTGCTGTATATATTTACTGTCTTTTTATTTCAATCATTCTACAGGCACTTACAGGTAGGTGCCGCTCAGAATGTAGGTGTTTTTTGTAAGTCACCTACAGCTCACCAGTTTTACATTATAGGGGAAAACAATGAGCAATTATGAAGATTATCTATTAACTTAGATTGCATTTGGGTCCATACATGAAAATATTATTTGTATTGATTTTTTTTGGCATGGAGAAAAACCACACTAAAGCACACTTGCCCCTCAAAATGCTGGTCAACAATTTGGCTAAAAATTTTCCAGGAACGTGATGAAGTTTTGACTGGTTCACTCATTTGAAACTCTCTAAGAGTTATTTAAAAATTGATTGTGTTTCTTCTATTTTTTCCCACCGAGGTTCCCAAAATGCTGGTGTATTGCCCCTCAGAATGGTGATTTTCCCTAATGAAAAATACCAAAAATGACACCTCCTTTACAAAAAAAATGTTGTTGTCCCATTCCTTCGCATATTGACAGTCAACAAATGGAAAAATATTCCTCACTTAAGTAATAAAAGAGCAAAAGTAACCAACAAACATCCTAAAGACAATTAACAATACTTTGGATTTCTTCTGACTCAATTATCTACACTTGTACATATGGCTCCTGACATTGCTGTCAAGAACATTCCAAATCTTCTTATATCAACAACTGAACGTGGCTCTCAAACACATGAATCCCTGTTGTCAGCGTACAAGTTATTAGATCGACACTTAGCAGCACAGAAGGTAGCAAGACCAGTTGTCATTGTTTCTGATGGCCACAGTTCCAGATTTGATATTGAGGTGTTGAGGTTCTTGAGAGCAAAAGAAATGCATCTTTTCATGACTTTCTCTCATACCACTGGAGTCACACAATTACTTGAGCAAATTAATCAAAACTTGCACTGAAATTGGCAGATGTTTGGCCACGGTGGGCAAACAACCTTGAAATAATAAAAAAATGCAGCAAAACGTGTTGGTGTAACTAACCATGGTCTGAGTGTTGAATGGATGCAAAAGGACAAATTTGATCAAGCATCATCTGTTATTCAAGATGAAACTGATGAAACAGCAGGACCTTCATCATCAACTTCCAACACATCATTGGTTGAGTCGCCAGTTGGCATCAAGAAGTACACCAACCAGTACTATAGGCAAAAACTGGAGAACTCATTAGAAACCATCCAGAAGCTTGAAGATTCATTCAAGAGTACACCATTGGAGGAGATTGATGGACTACTGACAATTAAGAAAGTGAAGCCAAAACCAAAGGCAACAAGTAGCATGAGGGTAACTCAAGTCTATGGATCCATGGAAGGACAACAAATATTAGAGTCAGTGGAGTAATTGAATAAAGAGAAGGAAGCAAGGGACAAAGCCAGACAAGACAATAAGTTCAAGAAACAGTGTAATCTACAGACATTTTTGAAGTGCAAGTCACAGTGTGTTTGCTTGAAACCAGATGGCAAGTGTGAGGCAGAGAAGTTGAAACTGTGTCCCAAATGCTTGAATGTGCTGGCTTCCCAATTACATGCAGTAAAGCTGCATGTAAAGATGAAAATGGAGTCAAGCCTGTTATGATTTTGCCTGCTTGCACACAAGGGAAGCGTGTGCGTAAGCGACTTCTTGTTGATAACTCATCTGATGAAGAGATGTCTGTAGATGATATTGAGGTTGAAGGAGGTTGAGGTTCATGGTGCAGATGAGGTTGAGGTTGATGGTGCAGATGACGTTGAGGTTGATGGTGCAGTTGAGGTTGAAGGTGTAGATGCTGTTTAGGTTGAAGGTGTAGATATGATGGGTTAAGAAGGTTGGATATCAAGGATGTCAAAGTGTCGATGTGGGTTAAGGTGAAATATGAAGAAGTGTTTATTGGTAAAGTTCTACAAATGGTGGGAGATGAAGTCTGTGTGAGATGTTCAGAGAAGCCATTTGGAGTAGATAAGGGTATGCCACAGGAAATGGAAAAAGAGTCTGCTTCCATATTTTATGGTGAAGTGTATGAAGCAGAAGTGCAACCAGGGATGGTGAAATGTGGAAGAATGTGGAAATACATTTATCAATAAACATGTGTTTGTGAAATGAAAAATTTATTAATTTTATAGTTTAGTTATTACCCTTTACAAGTTTGTCTTTTCTGATGATGCTTTGTTTGTTTAATTTAAGTTTCAAATGATATTTAGTTATTCATTATCTGTTAAATAAAAATCATTACAGTTAAAAACAGATTGTTCTTTCTTCAGCTACATGAAACTGTTACATGTGAATGTAGGTTCTTTAAAGTGTAAATAATATGCGTTTTATACTATATGTGTGTGGTACTGTATTTTGCGCCAACCCATAAGCACCCACCCAGTTGAATTGACCCACAATGTTAAAAATCTTAAAGGTAGCAAAGCTTACATCCAAATGAGATCTTCATTTATATAGTAGTCATTTTGGCAGTATGTTGTGAATTGTACATATCTTAGTAAATGTAATGGACATAGAATTGAGGGAATACTGTAGCAGGAAATAGTAAATGTTTCTTAGAACATTTAAAAAAAAATTACAGCAACTTATGAAATACTGAAATGTGCATTAAAAAACCTGCATTCTGAGGGGCAACAGAAAAACGTAGTTAAATGACAAAATATGTTAGGTTACTGTTTATTTTGGGTCTTATTATTGTAAAATGATGTTTCATGTCAAAATACAGTTTTTATATTACACTATAATGGATTTATTCATTTTTCAGATTGGTTTTTATTGACCCTCAAAACACTGGTTTAATGCCCCTCAAAATGCTGATTCTGATCAAGTAATGATGTTTTCCAAAATATCAAGTTACGTACAAAGTGCTATATTTCATTGATCATCATTCTACAAACATGTCATTTTGCAATTTTAAATTACCCCCTAGTTGTCCGTTTTTGATGCAGTGCCAAGAAGGTACACTTCAATTTATAGCAAATTTTAGATGGACGGTAAGCAAAGAGATGATTGTACCCATATATTTTTTGGGAAACTATCAAATAATTTTTCAGTTGTTGGCAATTTTAAATTCATCATACATATATCCTATCTAAAAAGTATAATAGAAAGTTCATGACAGGTTCAGTTTTTTCTCTATCCAATAATATTTGTTCACCTACATGTTGAGGGGCACCAGCATTCTGAGGGGCACCTACCTGTAAGTGTTTACTTTTTTATTTCTATATTTACTGTGTGTAACTTACCATGTGTAATTATCGCCATAAGTGCATATTTATGGTGTATGTTGCATGTACTTCTGTTGTTTATGCTCAATATTGTGGTGACACCAGCCGTCACCTTTACAGGTTCTGACTGGCATCTTTAACGCTCTTTAATGAGTGTGATGCTAGCCGTCACCTTTACAGGTTGTGATTTACATCTTTAATGAGTGTGATGCTAGCTGTCACCTTTACAGGTTGTGATTTGCATCTTTAATGCTGTGTGATGCTAGCTGTCACCTTTACAGGTTTTCTGACTTGCATCTTCAATTCTGTGTCATGCTGGCCCCTCCCCAAAAATACAAGGGCCCAAAGACTTATAGGGCCCTAAGAATTCTGATCTATGACACATACCTAACATATGTACCAAGTTTGGTCCAATTCTGTTCAGTACTTTTTGAGTTATGAATGTTCGATACGAACGGAAGAACAAGGAACGGAAGGAACAAGGAATGGAATAAGGGAATAATGGAAGGAGAGACATGATGATTTCTTGAGCTGCTCTCCTGCACCTAAAAATCGTATTCGTGTCTTTATGACTGAAATTCACAGTACCATTTTCATCAGTTATTAATAAATACCTTAACCATATTATATGATACGTCCCAAAATTTCCTTCGGTGCCATGAAGAAAAAAAATTATTCAAACTTCTGCTTTAGAATGGCCTAAAAGTTAACCATTCGATATATTCTTAGCTAAGATGTTAATTTGAATAATCAATTCCTAATACAATCTGACATTATTTCATGTAAATCTTCAGTATTATTTTGTGTATAAACATGTTAAAATATGACGAAATATTATCGTTAACATCCAAGTACATTACTATCCTAACTACACACAAGTTCAATTAGAACACAGGCCTAGCCAAGCTAACCTATACCTAGCCACTGCATGTAGAGATTGCAACTTTGCAACTGTGGTGTGTACAATGCAACTAAGCCCCTACGGCGACCATTACAGGTTCTGAGATGGATCTTAACCATTCATCGATACAGGAAATGTTATCTTACCATAAAAGTTGATCTCGAGTAGACAGAACTGTTTGATTGTGTCATTTGAAGTGCTTTCGAGCATTATAGTTACGCTGAACCATAAAAACGATGTCAGACTCAGAGATGAACTTTTTTTAGAAAAAATAAATAAATAAAAAATTAATCCACCCGGCGGCCCCAATTGGCCCGACTGGTGATGAGAATCGATGGAGCCTATTGCGCAGATATAGCGCAGGCCTAACCTAATCATGCTTCATTTTAGTGTAGGTCCTATACCCACCATGGATTTTAGTGTGGAGGTTTGTGTAACATGCATGGGCTAGTCTGGGTAGGATAGGCCTATCCTGTAACTTCGTAGAAATAGATAGACTACAGTAATTTATATATTTTGTTTGTACTATGAAATAGGCCTAGCCTACGCTAGTCTAGGACTACTTAAATTTATCGTTTTCCAAGTTTTCGTCTGTTCATTTCTATAAGTTTATTTCGTTGTTTCATTTGAACTTTTTTACTATATTTTAGGCCCCTAATATTAATTAGTGCCGAGCTGTACATAGGCCGAGTTTTCGCGGGGCTGAGTTGTGTGTGGGTCCCGAGTTTTCTGTAATTCCTACAATGGGTGAGCAGTAATTATTATTATTATTATAATGAATACAAGTGCCTGTGTGTATACGATTACGATACGTAAAATATATTGTCTTACCTTAATTATCAGAATGTCCTTCCTTTCGAATCAAAGGGCTGTCTATTTCAAAACGTCGTTACTTCTAACTACTTGTGAGCAAGAGTAAATTCCACTAGCACTGTTTTTCAGTCTAAACAAGTTAGCCAAATTCCACCATCACTGAACTTCAGTCCAAAAAAATTCTATTTTATTATAATAAAAGTTAAGATTCGCTTGCAGCTGATTACCTGGTACGTTCTACACTGTACACGCACAAGTAACACGTGGTGGATGGAACGTCGGGCGCGAGTAAGGTTTCTATCATGCAGTATATCTGTAGTCAGAGTCGACCAGAGGATTGTGAAGCGGGTAACGTTTGAAGTGCAAAATTTTTCAATGCTTTTTAGTGAATTCAATTCGGTAAGAATTGGCCCTGACTGTATCAAATATTCATTTCAAACGATTCAATTTAATTTTGACTTTTCCAAGAGTATGTAACCTCGAAAATACAACAAATCAATAGCTGCAAATTAGAGACACCAACGTATTAATGAATAGGTCCATTTGAAGTGCAATCCAGGTCAGGAAAATGACGTCAGTTGAACTTCTAGAAAGTGTGGTGCAGTGACAAAGTTAGAGCGCATGCGTGCGATGTTATCCTTTGTTCTTGTTGTTGAGTCGTTAATAATACCATGGAATTCCATACTCAAGTAAACGAGTTGTGATTGGTCAATTCGTTCCCAAGTTGAGGTGGACCAATCAAGAGGCGTAAAGGTCAATATTGTTTGTCTTTGAGGCTCTAGTAATGACCACAAATCGAAGACAATAAATCTACTGTTTAAGAAGGCCATGTGTAAAATTGATGACGGATTGTGGATGACTTAACTGAGTTTGACAAGGGCGTTAATTTGCTCTTGAAATGAGTGTGTGGATGGGTGGGGAGGGGGAGGGAATGGGGGCACCATTTCTTTTTAGGCATAAATCCGAAGGGCCAGTTGGCAACACAGCAACTGCTTTTGTGGGCCTTATCAAGGTGCAATATTGCAAAGACATTGCTAAAGACTTGGAGAGATGATTTCCGTGGTCGATATAAGACATTTTCAGTAAAATATTGTAGTTCTGATATTGAAAAAGTAAAAAAAAGCAGCGTGCGGGCGGGGACGAGAAAATATATTTTTTTCACTTGGCCTAATTGTTCAAAATTTCTCATAGCAAAAGGTTAATTTACCTTTTTTCCTCCTTCATTAAGGAGTAAATATCGACAGGCTAACCAAAAAATAAGGAATTTCTTCAACATGAATTTACTTGAAAAGTTGCAAAATATAGTACCGGATTGAATCTAGGTAAGAAACCCTTAATTATTAAAAAAAAAATCAAAGGGGAGGGGGACAAGACGACAATCACAAAATTTGAGAATCCCCCTGCCCCCGTCAGCAAAATCCTGGTTATGCTACTGCTCTCTCCCTGAAAAGCTTGAGGGGTTCTTAGCATGGGCTTCCAGAGTGAAAATCGGTTAGGATGGGGAGGGCAGGGGGGGGGGTGTGCAAATGACTATGCCAAACCATTATCTAACAAATTGTCCAAAAAACACTGGTACATCATCAGAAAATACACTTCCCAAAAATATATATAGTACGAGCTTGCATCTAAGGACTCTTAATTATT
>KN882394.1:116709-189756 GCA_000934455.1 Apostichopus parvimensis | reverse complement strand
ATTTTCCCCTTTAAATCCTATTTTACCCACTCTCTCAAACAATACCACTGAACTTTCTCCCCTCTACCTGAGCAGACATAACTTCACAAGCACTCCTTCCCAAAATTTTCGCTGGCTTCCTACATACCTCAGGCTCAAAGACTTCTAAGAATCGGCAAGTGCTGATTGGCTATAGGGCTCTCGTGCTTACAGTTCAACATTTAATAACAACTCCCAATCCTGCTTTAATTCCACTAACAGCCTCTGCAGAGCTTAACCACCAAAGTAAACAATACTGCAGAGACTGGGAGACAAATTAAAGGAGCTTTGGAAAAAGATGAAGGCTCCAATTTTTTTTAAACAATGGGGATTAATTGTAATTAATTAACTTTTGACCAAAAATTACTCGGCATCACCTTATTCATACACAATCCAACAATCATCAGTTCAACTTTGAATATGATCCATGAAAATCTTGAGGAGAATGAGATATTTGAAAATATTACACAGAATGACCCCCGATGACCCCCTAAATGACATTTGACCTCAATTTTCCGAACACCCCTCGTAACCCTCATCCCGAGGAACGTTGTGACCAAGTTTCATTATAACTGGCCATACACTGTACGAACGGAAGCAATTTGAAAATATAGGGCCACAGACCGGGCCACAAAAGACACCTAGTTGATCTTTCATCTCAAATTCATTAATACCCTGAAGGTAACACTTTCATAGTACTATCGTGACAAACCCTCAACATTGTACCATCGAATCTGTAGGAGAAGCATTTTGCGTATTTCCAGAAAATGGCCTATTACGGCCCACAGGTGACCTTTGACCCCAAATTTCGGACCATCTCTGATGGCCCTATACACAATGGTCCTTCTGTCCAAGTTTCATGAAATTCCATCAAACACTGTGCGAGTGGGAGCGGTTTTACCAATTGTTGACTGATAGAGTGATAGACGCCGCACTGTAACAATAACTCACACCAGCATGCTGGTATGAGCTAAAAATGTAATTTGATGTTAAAGAAATACATAAGAATCATGCGAAAGTGCTTAAATCATGTCAAAGTCTTTTCCTGTTAAGGAAATCTTATCAACCATTTTTCTGTTTTCAGATTGTTACAACTTTAGATTAGAATAAGATATTGGCAAAGGATTTTCACCAAATTGTTAAAAAATCATGTATGAAAAAATGAGATCCATGGGAAAATTCCTTCAAGATGCTCACACTCTCTAAGATGCCTAGTTTTATCAATGCAAAACAATATATACTCACTTGGATGTCATGAAATAATCGTGGGTACTTGCTCTTGATATCTGGGAGGGATGGAGTCTGGGGGGAAGAAATAATCCACGTCCTTCTGTCAGCCAACGTCAGTGCCATTGACTTACTTACTCATCGAAAGTCTGGCTGCCTTTTCCGTTTTTCATCCTGAAGCCAACAAATGTGTCCATCAATGGAAGCATTGTCTTCTGTTTCAGGGCGGTTCGGGAGATAGTTTTTCATACCCCATTGAGGTGGTGCTGCTGGTGATTCTGGTGCGGACTTAGGTTTCCTTGCTACTTTTAATTCCTTTTTTTATACAGCCTCAATTTCAGAGGCCACCCTCTTTCGCAAGTTCTGAAACTTATATTGCAGCCTATGCTTCCACAGCATCTGGAAGAAAGAATTCTAAAAGGAAAATTGTGAGGATTAGGATAGGAAAAAATAAAGGTTACTCCGACAATGTACAAAATAAAAGTAGAATATCTCTTAGCTCACGCACTGTTGAACAGTAAAACTTATATAGATTAAAAACAAAGAGGATTAAGAAATGTTTCAAGCAACCCAATCAACTCTGCAGTTTGTGTTGTGAGTTAAGTTCAAACTTCACTGCAGTATATCATTCTGCTTCTGATAAGTATTATACATGTTGGCATTAATTTAAGAGTAGTTATGTTTGTACTTGAAGTCAAACATTTTATTGTTTTACACAATATTTCACACACTCAATACACATTACCCTAGGCCATTAAAAAAAAGATTCCTGTAAAATTGTTACATTGAAAAATCTCATTTTTTGGCCCTTTTTTTTGGAACGTGACAGCCAAAGAAAGTATAGTCCAAAAATGTATATATAGGTATTTAGGTCAAATACAGTATTTCCAACCACGAAATAGTATGCAAAGTATTGATTACAATGCCTAAATCGACATTTTTGAATTATGCTTTCCAAATCATAGAAAAAAATATTCCTTCATTATTAAATATATGTAAAATGTTTACAGAAATAAGGTTCAGAAGTAACAAAACTGTTTACTTTAATTACATTTTATCCAAATTAATCGCAACTTCAAGGACTACTGAGATTATAAACGATCTCACTCAGTATGCCTTACGTGCAAGCACTGTGACTGCTATATAAGTTATTTTAAAATTGCACCACCAACTGGATTACTGTTCCATTCATGCTTGCATGCTAACTTCATGCCTCTGTCGAAATGGCGCTGATCGAGCACGCGATATGTTTCAGCTCCTTTAAAACATTTTGACTCTTTATTTTGTAACTTTTTTCCTCCTTTCGTGAATTTTTATTTGGCTCTTCGTGTAATTTGTGCCTTAATTTTGAGTCAGCATATGAATTAAGTTTTTAGCTGCATAGTTCAATCAGTTTTACTGTTGGTAAAACGGACCTTGGCCTAGGCCTACTGTAGGCTAACATTACACTGTTGGTGTGGGTGCCTAAGTACTTTCGCGATGGGCATAATCAAATTCTTATAATGCCGAAGGACGGCACTAATTCATGACAAATATAAAGAATAACATTATTTAGTATTGGATTTTTGACCAAACAGATGCTGCTATTTGGAAATGTGATAATTTTGTGTACATATACATACAAATACAGACAATATCAACTACATACATCTTAATTAAATTTTGCCCCATTTTTCATTGATATTCGAATGTAATTGCATTGGGGGGTCGATGTAGAAACAAGTAGTGTGTGGGAAGAGATTTTCTGCCATAGGAAGCTTCATTGCACTATTTAGGATGTTAAAAGTGAGGTTAATGGAGATCTGAACATCAGCCATGTTTGAATCCTATATTGCATATCAGATGTGCAATGTCTCATGAATCATTTTGACATTTGCCCATGCACTCCACTCACACCCAGCCTAAAAATCAAATCCGCGTCACAGTATGCAGTTGGTGGGCTATCTCTATATAAGATAGAATGATGTTGAAAATTATTTACTGCTTCACTGCTTTCATACAGTAGGCTGTTACACATCAAATATAACTGTATTCTTTGGAGCAGTCACTTCAAAATGGATATGTCTGAACTGTACCATTTCTACTGTAGATACATCTAATTTTATGAAATGAAATGAAGAAATTACAAATACATAATTAACAAAGTATGTACAATCTATTGACGACAGTAAAAGCTATAAGATATTACCGGAAGAAAGTACATTTATTGCACAAATATTGACAATAATTGAATAACATGTTAGCAAAAACAATCATTATTGTTTATTGTACATAATACAAAAGGTATATCAAATGAACTTACCCACTCTCACTCATTTCTGCATTTATACTGTCTTCTGAAACATTAATTGTAACTGGAAAAGTGACAGGTTGCTCTTGTACTTTAAAAACTCTCAGTTTGGCAGGCCCAGGGACCATCTCACCATCTTCAATGTCAACATAGTCACTGAAATCTCTATCATAGAGTTGAAGAACCAATTCTGATCCACCCAAGCTAAAAGTTCTCACTGCAGCAGCATGAAGTTCTGACTTTGATGCCCATACGTGATTGGATTCAATCTGAACTTTTTTGTTATATGAGCAGAAATTTGTGACTGAAAGTTCAAAAAGTCCAAAAATAAAGTTATCATCTCTAAAAAGAGACAAAGTAGCAGTTATCTTTTTAACGGCAGTATCAAACCTGTTTAAGCATAGTCTCATAGTCACAAGTGCATTTCACATATTTTTCCATAACACTTTCAAATGAAGTTCATGAAAAGGAAATGACTGTCATACTACTGTATTTTACTTTTCAGCAGACACCTAGCGATTTTACTCATGTTATACTTGCAATCAAATTGATGTTACAGTACATTTGCTGTGTAAGAACTGTCAACACACTTGAACTTCATAAAGTTAAAGAAATGCCAATGATATGTATACTGCACCAAAAAATACAAGGACTTCTTTTTACGTGATAGTACTAATAACACGGCACTGAATGCGAAATCAAATACTAACTCACCAAGATTCGACCCAACCCTCTTGCAAAAGTATGTCTATGTTCTGCACACTGTGCAATAAAATACAAGGACTACTACAGAACATCTGCATCTAGGCAGAGTTGGAAAAACGTTTAACAAATTCTTGCATTTAAAATTCACGATGGCATAAAAATTAGCATTGAAGATCATAACGGCAAATTTTTATGGAACTAGCATTGATGTTCTCGAACAAAATACCTTCACAAAATTTACTACTATTTTGAAGGTAATTGTCAGATTATTACTGTCATTCAATTGAAATATGGCAAAAATCTGACAGCACCAAACAATTTGTAAAATGATGTGCAGCGCAGAAATGTTGCATTTATCATATAATATATATTTCTCCTTAAGGAGAGGAAGGACTACCAGGTGTCAACATGGGCTATTCATTGTAATCAGCTAATGAGCTAACATGACTTTAAACTGCTAACAAGAGACTACTGTAACTCTATGTACTGAAGCTAGTTTATATGTAGGATGACTTCCTGTCAATGCTCTCAACGCAGATGTTGTAGAAGGTGAAGTGGAGATGAAGGGCAAAAGCTGGATTTGAATACACTATGTATTACTTGCAAAGATTAGAACAATGACAGAAGGGTATTGAGTATTCCACGTAAATAGACCAAATCTAATCCTCCTTCACCTCTTGTTGTAACAGTGCATGCCTTGGTAAACAGTAAACACTGAATAGTACAGAACTTGGTGGATTCAAATTTCGCCAAGTATAATTTGTTCCATCGGAAAGTATGCATAGCATTGAATATTGATAGATTTTATGAGGAGTTTGCATCTCTGAAGCATAGATCTACTGATAACAAATACCAAAAATAAATGCTGACGAACACATGGCACAAACAATGTTGCATACCATAGGCTATATAGTGCAGACTAAATAAAGTACCAAAACAGAATGTGACTTTCAATGTTGGGTTTCACTGACCTTAGAAAGAAGCTTATCCGAGCTACATACCAAGGGAAGCAAAATAACTAGATCTATAAAGGAAACTAGGAAAGTGAATGTGGTTGAAGTACAGCCTATACCTACCTTGCAATGCATACATAGGACAAAAAGGAAATTAGTTCAGTTGGCCTTTCAACCAAGTTAGTTATAGTATCGTCAACTATCCTAAATTTATGCACATCTATGTTAAATTATACTATAAATATCCATAGTAATATACTAGCCTAACCATTTTTACAATCTGATAGTTATTCTTCACCATTATGAACACTTGTTTGCTTTTGCAAACATTCTGCTAAAAACTTACTTGTTGCTTACTTATTATTTCATAAGCTACACTTATAGGCAGAATCATATGCCAGGAGTTAACCACAAAATGTCTATTCTTTGGAACATTGTTTTGTTGGGAGGTCTTTTTGCTGATTTTAGAGTGTTAGTCGCCTGGGGAGTAGGAGAAGGCAAGAAAACGCCATCTACTTGCCATCAGTTTGTACAGTAGGTGCTTATATCTAAGGTTGAGTAGTAGTGCTGAATTTAGTTTGGTCATACTTCCTGCATTTTCAGCAAGCAATGTCTCAATTATATATCAATCATAATTTATGAATTTTCAGTGGGCCATGAGTCAATTATACATTCAATCAGAAGGGGGAAAAAGAAGTCAGGTTAGTAATACTAGTTAGGCCTGTTCTTAGTCACCTACAGACTACTAGTCTATGTTCCCTAACTACATGCACCCCAATGTTTCCTCCTAGCTAGGAAGGCATATATTTTAACCACATGTTCCTGCATCGTTTTCCTTCAAAAGGATGACTCCCGATGTGAATATTATTTTGTAACACTTGAAAATTATCAACTTTCTTTATGCTTTTATTAAGAATGTGGGCCGGGCATTACCTTTTTTGGAAAGTAAGCAAAACCAACCGAAAATAAAGATTGGTACTTAGTACTTTGATCTGTGATATGCTGTCTGTCATAGATCTGTGATATTGGGAAGGCCTTTCAAATGTTCGTATAATGAGTAGGAAGACATCAAATTATTTATCTTTTTGGAGGACGCAAAATACCATTAACGAAATGAGGTATCTTTGCCATTTGTAGAAATGTAAGGCTAACAGTCATGTTAACTGCACTAATAAACACAGGTATTATTTTGTAAGAAATTTTGGTAGGTAAGAAGTTATAGACACGAAAGTCATTTGAAAGCTTTAGATAAAAGATTCGCGCAGTAACAGTTAAATTGATTCCCTAGCTGCACAAAATTAGGTTAGTAAGGAGTAGCCTAATAATACTAGGCTACTCCTTACTCCGAGTCCTTGTTGAATACCCTAGCGAACCGTGGTGGCTGCAATTCACGATCGTCTAGACTATACAACTACATTAGGCCCATATCAGATATTCAGGCCAAGCCTTTGGCTATAGTCACGGTATTACAGATACTTTTACCATGTGTCCTGACAGTGACACTAACTAGGACTACACGAATGTAACTTGTAAGGCGTAACTGACGTTACAGGCCTAGCCCACAGTGCTTGTAGCTAGGCCATCAACATCCTTACCGTAGTTGAATCGGTAATGAAAGTTATTTGACTTACCTAGGCCTAGAAGCTACTTCGACTGCAGGATTGCAACCAACGACCTCCTTCAGCGTTTTCCAGTTTTCGAAAGAATCTAGCAGAGAGATTTGCCGTCTTATTTCAATTCATTCTCCTAGTTCTACGTTGCTTTGTAGAGCTAAAAAAAATTACATGTGTATTTCGAGTAGACTGTGTTCTGGCCCTATATGCACCTAGACCAAGATATTTGTGTACTATTAGTATCATAGTGAAGTTATTTACGGCCGTGTGCGTAGGAGCGGGGAGTTGTTACACACAACTCCCTAGTACATGTTATACGAGCGTACTTACGACTCGGCAACCCAGCAAGCAAGCCGAAGTCGGCCCGACGGCGGCCCGGCTTCGGCACCGAAGTCGGCCCGACGGCGGCTGCCGCCGGCGGGCCGCCGTAGATTTGGCAGACGGCAAGTCGGCGGACCGCGGGCGGAAACGCCGCCGGGTGAGAATTATGCACGCTACCTCACATACTTCAGTGCCTTTCTTGCAATCCTAGATGAGCTTCTGACCTCCGTCGTGCAGGTGCACTTAGTGTAGCTCGGTCCTTTGTACCTGGAAATCGTTGTGCAGTTGACAAGACTATCGAAGAGACTTTCATAAAGCACTCAAAGACACGTGGTGGTATATCCGGATTACAAAGAAACATTGGAACTTATCAACGATGGTTGAGGAGCACGCATGAGAGGACTTGGTTTATGCAGGCAGCACTCACTATGACGGATATGCTGGACTCTGATGCACCCACAACATTGTCAATAATGATTGTAAGCCATCCAACGTAAGAGTGTGTGAACGTGCAGTAAAAAGAACTACCAGAGCCTTTGGAAGTCTGTTAATCCATTTGATTGTGATGACCCATTATTACGTTTGATTCGATTTTATTCGGCAAAATATTATTTTTCATCTACATAGCCAAAAAAATTGCACATAAAGATGAACATTTAAAATACAAGATGGGAATATACTTAAATGCCTGAAAAAGAAAAATAGCATGCCATGGATAACCCTTTAAGCTAATAGGTTATTTCCAAAGTGGTCCTAAGCTTATAACCATAAAAATACAAAAGATAAGAAATAAACTATTAAAACATCTAAAACATGCATACAAACACTGAAAAAAGGAAAGATATTTAGAAGGTAAACATTCATATGATTTAAAAGGTAGGCTTTGGCATCTTTTTTAAATTGTACGTTCCGTTGCATCTGGTGCAGCAATTGCCGACGAAATTGCTGATAGTATGCTAGGAGCTGAGAAGATTGGAAACGCCGCAGCTGATGCACTTGTGGTTTCCCGGTTTGTTGACAAAGATGGTGACATATTTAAACCAATCAAGAGAATCCAAATTATGGGAGTACAGAAGACAGTTGTGCTCAAAACATCAGCAAACAAACTGGTTGAAATGAAGCAACAGTGAAGTGTTGCATTGCAGCTGCTAGTTAAAGTGCAGGAGAGGAGACATTGTGGAGGTTCACGAAATACCCCTTACTCCCTGTTCCACCTTCGCTTGGGATTCCGGATGGCTTTTTGGCGAAGACAAATAAGAGTACTGGGATGAACTACATCACTAAAAAAGTATTCTCTGAAGTGTTGAATGCACCTGATGAAGTCATGTTGAGGATGGAAATGCTCTTTTCTACTGTATTAAAACACAGAAGACATTTGCAGACATCAGTCGAGCATTGTTTTCCATGGCCACATCGGGTAAGCGAGGCAATGTTATCTTCAGCACAGACAGCTATGAGCCTCAATCAATCAAGTCCCAGGAACGGTTGCGTCGAGGTGCAGGGGAAAGACGTATCATGAAAGGGAGCAACACCCGCTGTCCTGAAAGCTGGTCGTCATTCTTGGAAAACGATAATAATAAAGTCCAGTTGATTGATCTCCTTCAGAAGTGTTGGACAGAATCAACTACAGCCAAGAATGTTATCCTTGTCAATGCAGGTAAAGCATTTCAGATGAAATCAGTTAGTCGGAGATCCTTGAATTGTATTCCACCCAAGAGGAAACGGACACACAGGTTGTCCTCTACTGTTTGCATTCTGCCAGAACTGGGTACAAAACAGTGGTTGTCCATAGTCCAGACAGTGACGTATTTTTCATACTCATGCACTTTGCTGCTACCATTGGGATAACGGTATTGTTTGAAACGGGAAACTGCAACAAGAGGCGCCTCCTTAACATCACTGCTTTAGCTGCTGATCTATCACTAAAAAGGTGCAATGCCCTGCTCGGATTACATGCGTTGACCAGGTGCGACAGCAAAAGCTGCTTCAAAGGCAAAGGTAAACTCAACCCCATTAAGCTCATTGAATCTAACCCCAGATTTGCGGATACCTTTGTCGAGATTGGTGAACATTGGGAGGTTTCGGCTGATCTTAAGAAGGGCCTGGAGGAATTCACATGCCGGATTTACTCCAACAAGAAAAAACGAGCCAGAGACATTAATCAAGGTGTCAGTGAAAAGGACATCGACCTAGCAAAGCTCCCACCATGCAGAGCTAGTTTGGAGCAGCACTGCACACGGGCCAACCATTCTCTTCTGATTTGTCACCAGATAAGCCAACAAATTAAATTATAATGGTTGAATTGCATCCAGGGCGGTTCTTTCACAGAATAATTACTGTTTTTTTTCACTGGACGACGCGCGGCTTTGCGTCCGACGAAAATAAATTAATTCAGCAAACAATGCTTTATAACTTCTTTGCTTTCCATTTTTTGTTTGTTTAACGTCGATATTATTGTTCATCAATAATTTACGAATCTTTCCATATAGGTTTTGTTTAGCCCTCCGGGGTGTTCCACGGAGCTAAAAAATCCGATGGATCTATATATATGCATACGTACAGTAAACGAGACTTCTCAATTATTCCAGTTATCTCTTTATATATTCTCATAAAATCATCAGCTAAAATGTTAGACTGAAATAAGGTTAAGTAACCTTCAAACAACACAATTAGAGACAAAATACTCAGATGGGATTTTCAATTAGTAGTGATGAATATTTTCATTCTTTTGTAAATGTAACATAATCTGCCAGTTGAGTATCCCTTTAATACTTAATGGAATGCAAAGATAGAGTAGGCAAATAATTTTTAACTGTACAACTGCGGAAACGTCCAAAAGAAAAACTTCAAAACCAACACATGAACTTATCCTGTGTGGGACAGAGAGGAGGTTGCTGGCTGAAGTGGAAGGCAAATATTGCACACATTTTAGTACTGAAGTTATGTGAAATGAGAATGGGAACCTCCTGTCAACAGTTTATTGCTAAATGCAAAAGGATTACAATAGAAGAGATCAAATTAAAAATTTACATCTGAGTGGATGTAAGTAAATTGCACATGGACACCGTTTATTAGGAAATAATTCTTACAACAGCTTAGCGGGAATGCTCCTTCATATTCAGCACACCATATGGATAGAGAGATTTATCGTTATTTTAAAGTTAGAAATGAGCATGACTAAAGTACTGGTTAGGACTCTTCCATTAACCTTTTTCAATGGGACTAAATGGGATTTAGGTAACTTTGAACGATACATGAAACACAAAATTGAGCCGGATACATCTCAGTCTAACTAAATGGCCAGTATTGTGTAGTACATCCATTTGCAAGCTGCTTATCACTGATTACTTATGAGCTTAATACACACAATCACAATTTTTGGCACCACGCAATTGATGTCATGCTTTGTTACCCCATGGGAACATTTAAATAGTTATGAGATAGTTCATCATTCTTTTTCATTAATTAAAATTTAACATCCAAGACACAATTAGCCTGTCAGTCAGCCATGAGGTATATCAGTCCTCAATCCTCACTAATATGATAACTATGTTGGTACAGTGGATCTATTCCATAACAGAGGTGTACCCAAGAACACTGACAAGTGTGAAAAACATTAAGTAAAAAAGTTTAACAAATAAAGAAGAAAGTTGCAAGCATCACACAGAGGTTTGTACAGTACAGTGGTGGTGATGAAAGTCCATCCATTTTGCAGTATTCTGCTTAAACTATATAGGTTAATTGAAAATGTGCTTACAAAGTGAAATACACAATATTACTGATAATGTATACCTTTGCAATTTAAAAGAACCCTGCGGTCCTCTTCTGTATGTAATGTCGGCCCACGTTGAGTCGTAAAGGATAGTTTAATTTGCTAGTGACAGGAAATGGACATGTTAACTCCCTTACTATGGAAAAGACAAAAGACTCGAAAGTACAGAAAGAAAAGATGATCCAGCTAATCTTACTTTAGTTGGACGCAACTTAGGGAAATGTAACAATTTACAAAGCAATAAAGTGAATCAAAGTGTACTGTTCATTGTAAGTCGGCTAATCATCCGTGCCCCGGTCCGCAGAACTTCAGTATGCTGATCCTCAGTACGCTGAACATCAGTTGGCTGACCTTCAGTGCACCGAACCTCAGTGAGCTGAACGTCGGTAGGGTGACCCTTCAGTCAGCTCAACTTCCATAGAGTGACCCGAGCGTACTGATATTCAGTTGTGTTACTGGTCGAAGAGAGAGTCCTAGCTAGCCGCATTACTGTAGTCTGATATTACTTCATGCAAACTCGTACAGACGCAAAGGAGGGGTGGTACTTAAGTGGATAGTAAGCATTGGTAGTTCCTTCGAACTCCGCCCAAATGTTCATAAGTTGTAGTTGTGTACTATCGGACCCGTATGCTCCTTAAAAATAGCCCTCAGCCTCGGTGCCTAGAAAACTGTAGGTTGGTTCTACTATTAGCCGGATAGTGTTTGGGCCTTACTGAGTAACGACTGTTACTAGTACCACAGCTACGGCCAATGCAGGAATAATCAGATTAGCCGCTACCGACCAAGAAAACAAAAGCGAGCCCTTCCGATATGTGCCTCCCTAACTGGCAGTATAGGGGATTATTAATTACTAGCCTAGGTACGTAAATTTTACCAAACTAACTCTTTTATCTCTTACTGCGTAGGACTTAGCGATGCTTATTGGTAATTGTACGTCTGTTCATCTTGACGGTTAATTGTCTTCTCCCTCAAGCAACGTGTTTGTTTCAGCGGCCAGGCTATCCTCCGGGAAACCCTTCACGGAATTTTCCACAGGTCGCACATTGTTAGTAGATAGCGCCACCAAATATAACTTATATATATAGAAAGCAGTATTCGTTACATGAACATAGTTCTGTAACAGATCTACGTCGTTTTCTTGTTCTTCTTTGCATGTGTAGTTGTGAAAGTCGTGACCGGACAAATACCCCCCAGTCAATAACCCCCCGGACGATTCACTACCGGATAATTACCCTGGACAAATAGCACCCCGGAAAATTACCCACATGACAAAAAAAAAACCAAAACTACCCACCCGGACAACCACCTCTTCGGACGAATACCCCCTAGACAATTACCCCCGGACGAATACCCCCTGGACGTATGCCGTTAACAGATACGCAGGTCTTTTTTCGAGTTTAGTTTCCCGCGGGCCTCAACATATACCGTGGTCCCTCAGGCAACTGCGATAGCATATTTACAATTGGGTCAGGGTGCCGGTTAAACTGTAATCACTAGGGTCGTCGTTTGCCCTGGCCCTTTGAAACTCCTCCGGACTTTTTCAAAAGATTCCAGCTCTTCATATATATGCCCCAAAAACTCATGGATTCGGTTTCACAATTGACCGAGGGCTCGGGCGCGTAATTTTTTTCCTAGGACGGTTACGGGCAAATATCATATATTGGCGTATCCAGACCCTCGCGCATGCGTGTTACTCGTAGAAAGTTTATGGCTAGTAGTAGTACATACTGTGTGCGACGCGATTCGTGTTTTGCACAAATATACGTATATGCGTTCATGCAGCGATGGAGACCCGTTCGACTGACAATAATTGCGCCAATCTTCAGCTGGAATCTTGCCTTAGATTAGAGGTAAAGTTACTCGATACAATTGCATATAATATAGTAATCCTCTCACCCATATTTTAGACACAATGTACGGATTCATCTGTCGTCATCAATGTGCGCGACGGACATTAATATAATGGTTTGATTAATGTTAATCTGCTAGCCTATATTACATGTATTTGTAGCTTGACGGTAAACTTGAATGTTACGGTAAACTTTAAAATTCTTGACATGATACTATAATAGTAGGCCTACATACAAACTCAAGCCTGCTTTTATAAACTATCAGTCATTCGGTACTTTATCTGCTTTGGAAAAATTTTTAATTCTACAAGTGAAAAATAATTATGTCATGATATTGAGGGTAAGGTCGGGTGTATTTTAATGATTTTATTACTCTTTTCATTTTTATTTCGCACAGCCCATTCTTCCCAAACTGGGATATGAATACAAGGTTTGTTCTTATGAAGAACATGGCACACGTGGGATGGACTGCACTCTACGACTATGTCTCACAGAAAAGGCAGATGTTCTCAAGTGGGTGAAGGATCTGAAGGATGTATCCGAGACAACTTGGAGAACAAGCGAAACCTATGCAGTCAGTCAAGACAGACAAAAGAATGTCTGTCGGGTAAGTCCAAACGAAATGCACTGATTCTTTTTTATCTTCATATTGGACAAAGATATGGAAAATTTTTATCGAATCCTTTTCAATATCAACTAGTGTCTTAGGTCCATCAAAGGCGGTGTAGTAAGAGTATAGTTAAGAGTATAGTAAAGTTACCAGAGCCTTCTCATAGGGTTTGTGCACAGATGTGTCAATTAAGTGATGTCCGTGTACGGAACTATTTCCTTGCACTTTCACAAAGCTACTTTGTGTTCAAACCCATTTTTTTAGTTGGCTTAAAATATGATATACACCTCTTCCTCTCGAACCAATGCAGAAAGTGAGGTTGACCTATTCATTTTAATTAGAGCTGCATACTCCCTAGGGAGCTGATATGGTATTAGGAATGTTTAATTTGTCCAGTGAGCAGTAGGTCATAATAATGTAAAGCAATTTGATTCATAGTTAAACGTGCTATATACCTGTTATTATTGAATGTTGTGTTTGGCAAGTGAAACATCATGGCATGTATGTTGTCATCTTGGATACATGTATATGTACTTTATATACATGTACTTGAACCGAAAAAGAAGCCCCAAACAACTTTGAGCTCCTCTTGCTCAAATAAGAACTGCATTTGCAGGGGCGGATCCAGGATTTTTAGAAATGGGTGGGGAGGGTGGGTAGGGGTTCTTCCCTCTCCCAAAACCCCTTTTTCTGGTAAAACAACTGCTTTTTAAGCAATGGCTGACGCCATTAAAAAGAAATGTATGTGCTAATATTTTGGTAAAAAGCTGTATAATTGGCATGCCAAAAAGGCCTGTTTTTTTGGGGGGGCGGACCCCATCGACCACCCCCCTGGATCCGCCTCTGATTTTAAATCAGTTGAGAAATTTATAAGGAATCCAGTTATACTCTTTATTTAGCCCAAAACAGTGACAATGTCTACAAAATCATGCATTTGCTTGTTTATAAACAGGTCAAGAGATGTTCACATTGGGGAAAGGTATCCCACCGTCATCAGTTTGAAGTGGACCCACAATCCAAAAACAACAAGTGCTGATGCGCTTCGGGAAAGAAATGTCAATAGTGAAACTAGACAGAAGCTACACTGCAAAAACTACGGTGTTAAAATCCTGGTGTCAACAAACCGGTGTTAAATTCGGTGTTACTTCTACACCGAAAAGAGTCAACGAATATCACGCCACTCAAATAAACCAATAATTTTACGGTGTTATCCGACAATTTTTATACGTGACCCGAAAACGCTTTCGGTATTGGTCTATAGTTGATGGTTAGATTAATATGCAAATAAGGCCCAATGTGAGTGCAGTGCGCGACGGTACATTTCAGTGTGGTCCATGTACATATTGTGAGCACGATCGACTGTACGCTGTACGTACAAACGTAAACACCTTACTATACCATTTCCGCGCCATATCGTGCGTTGACTGTGATATTTTGCGGAATTGAGGGTTTCGAAGCCCAAATCCAGTATTACAAGATGCCCCTTATACGGCTATACCGCAACGAAACTAAGAAAATCATAGTTTTTCGAGAGTATGGAGATTTAGTTGCAATCGGTAAGTGTTTATTGTGCAAATGTTTGTTGTAAATGTAGCGTTATTGATCGAGAAAAGAACTTAATAGACAAGCCTAACAGTTAGTAGTTGGACAACTAGGCCTACGTTATAAGTTGACCCATAGGATCGTTTATGCATAATGTCTCATTTGTTTGATTAGTTTTGGCTGGGATTGTACTAGGCTAGTACTAGCTAGCCTAACACTTAGGCCTAACGTACACGTTCATAAAGTCGCCACTTTGGGGAATAAAATATTACTAAATCTTACTTAAAAGCATTAATGATTTAATCACAGGTGTTTTGGTGAAGATACATGTGTTAGTCAACTGCCAAAATCCAATTTTTTTTATGTATTGCAATGTAACTGCCCTACAAAGCCGCCATTTTGAAAAGCCCAGGTGACGACTTTAATAAGGGCAACAACTGTTGCAAAGTCGCCATCAAAGTTTTAATACTAAATTATAAAAGTTAAATGATCATATTTCCATCAGCTACAAGGTTTTTATATTAAAATCGACCTAATTTTCATTTTTAACAAATAAAGTTGATTGAAATCAAACTGTACTAGGCATATTAAATGAACTTGTCTACAAACATTGCTCAATAGTTAGCCTAGCTAGGCTGCACACTATTTTCCATACATAGGCCTAGTAAACTCCATTTTTTGGACAATATTCAGTAGGTGGCATTAATTAGCCGCCACCCACCCTGTTCGTAAATGCAGACTTATATGTTTCATTTCCATTATACATGTGTGCTGCACCGAACTTGAAAACAGAGTTGAAAATGTTTAACTTTTGTTGTTCATTGACAGCTTTCATGTAACATTGCTATTGACGTCTGTACAATTTATTTTCAGCATGTGTGTTGTTTTAGATTTGAACAATTAATTTTGGTTTGGGAGAGGGGCTTTCGCTTTCGACGTACATGTAAAAGACACAATATAATAACTCATTCTCGCTCAAAATATCGAAGATCTGGTACTAGTTCAGCCAATGTTTCCAATGTGATCCTAGCTATACTGTATGCCACTGAGTGTTGGGTCGATTAATCGGTTTTCAATATCGGTATCGGACTATATTTGACATTACTCATTAGTGATTAAATGTTGGTATCGATAAAATTTGCTCTAATTGCAGATGTTAAACAGATATTGAATTTACCATAAAATACAACCCAAACAATTAAGTGCCTGTATGCATTGTAACAAAGTGTTGAATTATATACATTACTGTGGAAAGTACAGGCAATCACTATAAATCAGATGTATATAGGGAAAGTGAACGAAATTGTTTCAAATAAAATGAATTTGCACTTTGTTGATATTTCACGAATGTGTTCATGTGTTTCTTGTTTACACTGATAAAAAGCTTTGAAGCCAACCTGCATTTTCTGTATTAATACATGTTTTGTAATTTATGTGGAAAAACTGTGTGATGTGTTTTGGAATTGAGATGTGGAGGATAAAGTGGCTGTTATACTAATACATATTCTTACATCTTATTTCTTACCCCTTTATGTTTAGCCAAAAAGAAGTTTGCGATTGAAGACGAGGATCAAGTCATATTGGTAGATAGAACTGATGGCGCTGAGATAGATGAAGAAGTATTAGCACCATTACTTGAGGCTGAACCAAACATTGATATTATGGTATTGAGAAGAGGTGAACAGTGGGGTGAGTACTTCTTCAATAACACATGTCTGGCCTAGCCATTATTTAAGTTTTAATGTGGGCTAGTTGTGTGGCTTAAAGTGAACAGGGATGTGCCTATTTGGTTCTGAGTGCCATGTAAATTTCGATACAAACTACAGGTATTAAAAAAATGTTGCCGAAGTTAAAGTTACGGAGATGTATTATACAGAGTTGAAAACATGAAAATAGTGCCGGGATAAATTTGGCTATTTTTACATAAGTGCTGGCTGTCAGTACCCTGAGTGAATCTGTATAGATGCCAAAGTACAGTCCACTGTAATTGCCAGATTTTTCAAAAAGTATCCGGAGAAACTTGAATCCATTTCATCAAATTGCTCTTAGATCTAAACAATGATAAAATAATAGAGAGTGGCCACAATATAATATAAGGTACATTGCCTTGCCCAAGGACACAAATGCAGTGCCTTGCCAGGGCTCGGACCTGTGATTCTGTTTTAGCCAACCGACCACCATGCTCCTCTAGTACTCAAAATACTTCTTCTCTCAGAGATCATCCATGTTTCGATTCTAGTTGGTCGAAACGTTCCCACATAAGCTGAGAAATTTTTCTCCATGTTGAGTCTTTAAGCGGAGGGAAAAAGATGCTAGATATTGGGGCACAGACTAGAGGGCGGTAGTCTGTGAGAAAAGTAGCTAAGAAGAGTAATAAGCTAGATCGGTCGGAAATGCTAATAGTAGCTGTGACGGGGTAAGTATAGTCCGCTCGTGACTACCCAAACCAGTAAATTTTGGGGAATTCTTGTGTCTTTCGATAGTAACTCTTGGATATTCCTAAATTTGGCTTGTAATGATCTGTTTTAGCAGGTCATATAGAATGTGAAGTGGGTTCATTGTCAGGATCCAACTAACGCCTTATTCCGATTCTTATCATTATTTGAACACTAGTAAAACCCTTATGAAGGCCAATCATTTAATAGTGGGCCATGAGAGGTGCTTAAAAACTTTGAGAAGTAAGGTCAATAAGGAGTCATATGCAGAAATTGTATAAAACATCAAATAAAGCTCCACCCACCCCCCCCCATGAAAGTTGCAACAAAAGAGATACCTGTCAAAACCGAGACTATGACCCAAATAGATGATGCCCATTCCCCCACCCCCTCCACCCCTGCTTCTCACACTTTGCAATTCAGGTGAAAAAATGGCCCATTAAGTAAATTACAAACCGGGCCCACTGATTCATGCCGATTGGTATATCTATTTTATTGAGCCATCACAATAGAATGATTAAAAACATGTTTTTCCCTCATTAGCTTCGCCTTCCCGAGGAACTGTACCCTGTCCTGCAGATAGTGATGCCGATACAGACTTGATTTCTGATGAGGACTTGCCAAATGTTGATTTGCCCTCCTCCAGCGCTGGACTTCCTTTGAAAAGATTGAAAACTGCTCTAACAAAGACAAAATCTAACAATCCAACAGATGAAGCAGTTGAGGTAATCAAGTTTTAGTAGGAGGCATGTAAAGCCATATTTTTTGTGCTGTTTGAATTTTATTTTTTTCCAATATCAAGCTTCTCAGATGGAAGAATGGAAGATGACAAACATGGCTCCAGACTGATAAATATACTTTGAGTTCGTAGAAATATATTTCTTGTGAGGATTTTTGCTCACAGAAAAAAATAAACAACTTTCACAAATAAGTAAAAATGGGTTTTTGCGGCTGAAAGTTTATGTGGTATGTTTTGGTGCAGTAACATATAATGTAGTAATGTTTGCTGTTTTTACTATGCATAGCCAAACTTAATGCTATATTATTTAGTCGATGATTTTAGGCGTAAAGAAGTGTTGACAAACTATTGCTATAATAAGCACTTTGTTCTTGAGGGCGCGATTAGCTGACCAATCATCCTTTATTGTAGTCAAACGATATGCTAACGTTATATTAAGCATCGAAGAAAGCACGATTTTGAAGATAAAAAAAACCACAATTAATAAAATGCTATTGTATTTCAGTGACAGTATTGTTTATTTTTTGTTTCAATGCCAGTTAAAAAGTCAAGAAAAACTTTTTTATGCCAAATCGAACTGATTGAATGCTTGCATTTGGTAATGGTACATAATATAACCAAGTTCCTTCATGAGACTATGTATTAAGAAGCTATTTAGCAAATATATTATATATAGCCTTTATTAGTACCTATCAAGGCTTGAATAAGACATGGTTCCAGTATATTAGTTCATGTCAATTCTGACACACTTAAGTGTCAAATGTCTTATGGCCCAAAAAGAAGGAATCCCAAGTTTCAAAGTTTGAGATTCAGATCTATAGATTTGTTGAATAGATCTATGGACCTGAAGTTTGGTATGCCAATTCTACACAGTAAATTTCAATTCTGTGATCAAACAGTGACTAACTCTAAGCTGTAGCCCCCCCCCCCCCACAATAGCCTTTATTAGTTCCTATCAAGGCTTGAATAAGACATGGTTCCAGTTTATTTAGTTCATGTCAATTCTGACACACTTAAGTGTCAAATGTCTTATGGTCCAAAAAGAAGGAATCCCAAGTTTCAAAGTTTGAGTTTGAAATTCAGATCTATAGATTTGTTGAATAGATCTATGGAGCTCAAGTTTGGCTTTATATACCAATTTTACACAGTAAATTTCAATTCTGTGTTTTAACAGTCACTAACTCTAGCCCCCCCCCCCCCACAAATCCCTATTTTCATTTTGCCAATCATTTTTATCTCAATACATTATATGTATAGAGATATTGTAACAGTAATTGGGACTCTCTCTTCTCTTAAAAAATTTTCAGCGTCTTCATACAAAGTTCTTTTTCTGTGGAATTTCCAGAGCAAGAATATATCATATAGACCAACAAAAGTTACTATTTTTTATTCAAGAATTGTATCTCATTCTATGACTTTTTCACCGATTTATGTCCAAATCGGCCTGAAACACAGTTTTGCAGACCTTTTTTTGCACACGCTCCAAAACTTGTTTGTAGCCAACTTTTGCACACGTTTCCCTGCTCATTTGTTAATTATTATTCGATGTCTATGGTTTATTATGGGCACGTGACATATTACTTCTCAGCGATTGGTTTGTTATCTGCGGTTTTACGTATTATGAAAGAATAGAATTGTCTTTCAACAGTGGTATCGTCTAAGATAGGGTCCTATGTATTATATATTTTATTAACATTTTAAACTTTCATTTGTTGTTTACAGGTAGGTATGAATAAGAATTTTACTAGCTGTATATGACATTTTATGGCTTTTATTTGCTTTATTTGATGTTTGAATGATTTTTCTTTCTTAAAACAACACTGAGCTGCCGCCGCTACTTTTAGTAAAAAGGTCCGTTTTTGATGATTAAGCCCCGCCTCCAAGTCTGGTTTGTAGCAGATTGGCTATGACTCATGACAGCTACATGTTAGATATACGACAATGGCTACCCTCCTGACCAATTTTCTGTACTGTAGTTAGGTACGCGAGGTGTAGTGTATTGCATGCTAATTACATACACATTGTGTACTGCTGAATGCTACCATGGAGGTAAAAACATGATGCTACGTAGTGCATTTAATTTATATTAGGCCTTCGTTTTTGTAATATCCATTTAAGGATAATTCTGGTGTTCAGGTAGCTTTTCAGAGCAAGGGCCATGATAAGTTTGTTTGATTGCCCTTCATGTATTTTTGTATTATTACGTATACACATTGTTGTACTTCTGAAGGCTACTATTACTGTATTAGGCTTTCAGTGATAGCCACATTAGCATTGTACTGGTGTTCAGACAGCTTTTCCTAGGAAGGACCAGGGTAAGTTTGTTTGATGGGTACGTATAAAGAGAAGCCGGCCATAGCATCACAACTTTTATAAGGCTATAAAAATTGTCTAAGGTTATGACTTATTTATAAGGATATAAGATGTATAAGGTTATAAGAAGTATGTTTAGCTTTCTTTTGAACCTGTGATGTTTGACATCAAATGTACAAAGAATTAAAATCAAATAACAAAATGGAGAGGAACTGAGGTGGCTATTAGGGGAGGAGGAGGCCTCCCATCACTTTCAAATAAAAACTTGTAATCTTCTTTTACATAATTTTTTTCAAAGTCATAAATCCATGAAATCTTCATGTCAGAAAAATTGAGATGGAAAAACCTGGGTTGTTTTGATACTTGGAAGTGGACACAGTTTTGATGGTAGTCACCACTACAGTCTACAGTAACATACAGTAGGTCGATAGGCCTAGCTTTCAAGGCGGGCATCAAGAATATGGTGGAGTTGTTCGCCTCTTCTAATTTGGCCGTTGTCATTGACGTCAAACTATATGACCAAAAAGTCCAACAGAGACTGACCCAAGATGGAGGATACCACATGAGAAACAAGTTCTTAAATATTCTATGACATTACTTAACCTTGCAACGTCGTTCTTTCGACAAACAGGCAATGAGCGCTAAAGGCAACACTAGCAGGATAAAGTGTAACCTGCAGAGACTATTCGTGGCAAAGTAGCATAAATGCAAGTTATATATTTGTTGTACCATGATTGATAATTGTAGAGACAGAGCAAAGATTTGAAATACGGGTTCGAAATTAAAACTTCCAGTATTGAGATACTGCGTCATTGATGCTCTTGTTCAGTTTGGGGGGTTCATAACATGCTCTCATCAGCAGTTTTGTATGTCAAATAAGTGTTCCCCAACTATTTGGGGACTATTGTCACTATTCTTAATCAAAAATTAAATAGTAGGCCATTCATGAAGGTATAGGAGGGCCTAAAATTTCAGTGTGTAACAAAAATGGGCCTCAATCTGAGCCCCCAAATTTAAGCCCCTACAGTAGTTGACACTGTGGGCAATGGGTAGGGGATAATGAGCTTGTGACTTTATGAAGTTGCACATATAATCCTTGTGAAACACTAAAAACTTTGATTATTCATATTCACCTCATTCTGTAAAAACACTATTGTACAAGAGGGGCCCCTTTTTAATCAATGGGGTATGTAGTATATACTGTATATGGGAAACAGACGATTAAATTACATCAGTAAATATTTGGAATTTACCTGCTGTTTGTGAGATTTTACCTAGAATAAACTTTTGACATGTTTTTCAGTATATTATTTGACTCAAATCTCAACTGCCACTTGTATCTCAAATCCCACCACAGATTTTCTTCATCATACAGTGCTGCAACACATGGTTATGTGCATGATTTTCAGTACGTCAGTGGAATTTCCTGCTGCTGATAAGCTGCTGGTATCACCAGTTAATATCACTTATTAAATATAACTTTAAATTTCCAGTCCTGAGACCAATTCCTGTTTCTTTAAAGCTTATAAGGTAAATTCTTCAGAAGAGTTCAGCAGGGGCCATAGTTTTGGAAGAATACAAGGAGGAAAAGTGCTTGCATGACAAAACAAGAAGGCTTTTGGTGAATACTGTTGTTGCCAACATGATGGAAATACATGGGTAAGTTACTTTAAATTGGATTAAAGGATCAGAACAAAGGATGTCATCAGAGGTCTAAATAGTGAAAAATGTTGAATGTATGGTAATTTGATGAGGGAACAATGGGTGCATCTCATACTTGGTATATAGATTACACATAGTGTGTAGATAAAGTTGTTTAATTTGACAAGAAGTCAAAGGTCATTTGAGGTCAAAGAGTGAAAAAAATTGGAAATCAAAGTAATTTCATGGAGGAGTATGGGTGCATCTCATATTTGGTATATAAGTTACTCATAGTGTATAGATGAAACCTTTTGATTTTACAAGAGGTCAAATGTTATTTGAGGTCATCAGAGGTCAAATACCAACAACCTTGTTATCAAAATCAGTGGAGGAAAAATGAATGAATGAATACTTACGTGCAAACATTTCCTCAATAACAATGTCACTTTATACAATTTAAAGAGCCAGGAATCACAAAGCCATTGGCTTTCTTGTTTAAGTTTAAATTAAGCACTTAATTTGAAAAGAACACAGAATTTACTCCGTTAGATCACCCATGATGTCACAAATTATTGCATTCCCTTTAAATTTTATGAATATATTTCAACATTTTATATCTCAGCAACAGAGTAATTAGATTTATGTACAGTGTAGATTAGGTTTGGACCAAAACATGTTATTTTTCGTCTTGTCACATAATCCTAACTCTTTTGTTCACACCTCTTAAAACTTGAAAGACATAGCCAGGAACTGATGTCTTGTTAATTTGTCATCTAAACTCACACAAATTGTTGGAAAGTTTGAAGATCATTGAATGTCCTTGTTGGAAACAAGATGGAAATACGACTAACATACTGAAGTTAAAATGTTGGGTGCTTGTAATTTATGACAGCTCATCAGATAGGTAGGTACTCCATATATGATTGACCCTGATGCAGGATGTTAATATATATACTATATCTCAGGACACCAAAATTCCCAGGAGCACTGTTCTAAGGTATGATGATAACTTGCCAAACAATGAAATTTCAGTCTTCAAGCTCAGAAATTGTGGTCCTGAAATTATTGTAAGACTTCTTGGCGTTGTTCAAACTTCATGTTCAAGATATCAAACGTCAACCCAGGAGCAGTTTACTACTTGACTGGAGTTTCAAGTAAATTTTATTTTCAGTTTCAGTTTTTGGATTTCTTTAGTACTCAAGCTTTCTTTGAGTTTTAAGCTTGACCACATAGGCAGTTCTTAGAGTATAAAAAGATTTCTGTGATCACTGAAAAATGGACACAAATTATTGTGAAGATTAACTGATATCTTGAAAATAAGATATTTCATTTCATGAATTATTCTTTGTAATCCAGTACCAAAATCCACCCCTTCCAACTTCCATATATATGTCAGATATTTAAAGTATTGTACGTACTTGCTGTGGATCATTTCCTTAAGATTTTAAATTTGAAATAGATTAATCTGAAAGAGTTGGAAGCCTGGGTAATTACTGCTATGAGAAAGTAGCTGAATCTTCGATCCATTTAATGTTAACATAATTTAATGTGGACACCCTTCATTACAGGAGAATTCCACCGGCACATGTCAAGACCAAGTATGCTGTTGGAATAGTCAATCTTTTTGGATCACTGAAAGACCCACACACTTCCACCGGCCATGTAAGTATACCATCCAAACCATCTAGTTGCCTGGTAAAAAAACAGTTATCTGTAACTCTGCAGGGAACAATTTTAATGTATCATGGAGCAATTTGTTTTTCAATTTGTGCAACTGCTAGTGCACATCTGCAAAAATTCATAGCAATATTTTGTGCACTAATTGGCAAAAGTGGTATGCCAAATTTTACTACTAAATTGTTCTCTGCAGTCATGTCATGGGTGAATGAACTTTCTTCTGCATTTACCCAATGTAGAGTAGAACCAGAAAATGTAACTGACACAATGTTTATAGACTCCATTCCCATTTGTGCGGAGCACTAATTAAGCAGAATACATGTAGTTATTTGATGACAAAGACCAATTGGAGTCACTGAAAGTCAGAATCGCAATGATTTATACAAATTAACACAAGCCTAAAAATCCTGCATAATTTCAATTTACTTATAGTTTAACCCAATTAGGCATCACATCTATCTTGTTTTTTAAACAACTGAAATGATCAGACTTATAAGCCATGATCTGGAATGAAAGTTGTCATTGTACTGTCCAAAACTACTCACAAGACCTCATATTGAATGTTTGTTCATTTGTATGGAACTTCTATTCCTTCACTATACACAGAGAGCCATATAGCAATACTTTTTAGCCAAACTAAGAAAGGTATGTAAGATTTAAGGCAGCCTATTTTCAAGTCGGTATAATAGTTTTCCATAGTAACATATAACTATGTTTTACTGCTTGTGATTATCTGAAGCTTGTGCAATTATTTCATGAATTATGATCCAGGTTATTATTGTAAGTATTATTTTCTACTTTTCGACTATTTTTATTCTTTTACTTCATAGTGTTTCTCCCTAAAACGATTGTACCGGTTGTATCAATAGTAACGTTTAATGAAACAAAATTCTTAGGTTGTACATGTAGGTGCCTCCAGTATATAGTGGAAAGGCACAGAATTTTCAGAATGCATTTAATGGACAGGCTGACTTATTTATAGGTTTTATGAAACAGTAATCCTGGAAAGTGTCCTGAATGATGACGGTCAACTCATCATAATCCTAGAAGATAAGCTGGGAAGCATACCTCTACGTACATAAAGAAAAGTATATATTGGAACATATGAATCTGTAAATATGAAGAACTGTGTATGTATATGCATGTGTGTGACACATTGCTCGTAATCCGCTCAATAAGGGAAAGGTGGATGAAATTCAAACTTAGTATGTAGGTTAGCTTTAGTGAGTAGATGAACCCAATTTATTTATGAGAGGTCAAAGGACATTTGAGGTCAACATGGGTCAAGTGCTAACAACCTTGTAATCGGGGTGACTCTTATAGTAGAAACTTAAATGAAACTCATAGTTGGTTACTTGGAATGCAGATCACCCATATTAAATTGATGAACCCTATTGATTTCATAGGAAGTCAAAGTTCATTTGAAGTCAACATGGGTCAATTGGTAAAAAAACTGTATAGGGGAAATGTCGATGAAACTCATTTGGTATGTAGGTCACTGAATTATGTAGCTTTCTCACAGCATCGGAACCACTAAACCTTTTGGTTTTCTAGTTTCTTGTACAGATTGAACAAGATTTCCGACTAATGTTCAGGGAAGAGTATCCAAATCTTTTGGAGAAATGGCCAGTCCTACAGCCGAAGATAATTAAGCTTGCGAGACAATATGCAGAGAAAGAAGCCACTAGACAGCTCCTTGCAACAGTAGACCATGGTCCCTGTGATGATGTTGAATTACAAAGTAAGTCTAACTTTATCTTGGTAGTTGGCTTATATAATTGATTATCCCCTTCATTTCTTTTATTACTGGTGTATACGTAGATGAACTGCATGCATCTTTAGGTTTATTGTGATACTCAGGTAAGATAACGGTAAGGCTTGTAAAACCAATTTGTTGCTATTTCTGACTTCAGTGATGTGATTAGTAACATGTCAATTTGACATGTAATTAGTGCACCTGCTTTCATGACACATCAAAACTGTTTTTTTTTTCATAACTAAACTTGTGCTTTCCTTCTTAACACCAAAAAGTGAAAGTGTACCCCACATGTAGCAAATCTATACGTATAGCACAAAAAGTACTTTGATTGGGTTGGAAATAATTTCACACACAATAGACTTGATCACTGTTTACCTTGTAGCTATATGTTTACTTGGTCGACAACTTGATCAAGCAGTTGAACTGTATTGAGGTCATAATGGGTCATATCATATGCTGTGTAATGAGTTCTTGTTTTAACTTTTATTCTTCAGGTTGGGACACCCAAACTACTGCATTCTTGTTGTTGCTCTGTCTGTTACCACCAGTCAATCAGGGGCGTGCAGGAACATCCAAAATACCTGTTACCAAAGCTGTGGAGTTCCTTATCCAGTATGAAAAGGTAGGATTGGTTAGTTCATTATTCTTTACAGTCATAAAAAATGAAAATTAGAGGTCTGCTCTTCTAAAATAAATGTTTAATTAAAAATAGGTCTAGCCATGTCCTGGTTTAGTAAACCAGTGACTAACAACTATAATTATACAAGGACAAAGCCCAAAATTAGGGTCTTTGGTCCAGAGGTGCATGTAGTATTATATGTTAGGCATTTACATGTATTTCAGTCTATAAATACCGAGGACCACAGTATGATACAGGAGCCTAGTGGTACCGCTTGTGTCGTTCCGATGAAATGGCTGTGGGTTCAAATTCTGCCTGGGACTGATGTCATAGAAGACCAGCCCACCTAATTGCTTCTGTTTTTTGGTTACGATGCCGGAGACGGAGTAACCTATGGGATCATGTTAGCTTGTGTGTGAGTGTACGCCAGGGGCCATTTGGAAGTGCCCTACTTATTCTGAGTTGCATTGTTTCATGAATGTTTATGTTTTGAAAATGTTAAATCTTGGCTTAGAGGATTTTTTTTTAAATTTCTAGTCAAATTAAGGATCTCTGGTAGTCATAGTTAAACAAAGACCTACAATCTTGGACAAAACTCGTTGGGACACCCCCGCTCCCCCGTACAATGTTGGTAACAAATTCTTCATTCACGTCACACCATTTTCCCCACATTGTACGGGGGAAGGGGGGTTTGGGTTATTCGTGCACCAAAAATATTGTATTGTCTTCCATATTCACTTGGAATGTGCTAACGGAAATTATTGCTAAAACCACGACAAGTGTCCCAATAGTTTTGTCCATGATTGTAGTTCAGAGATCATATTCGTGTAATTCGTCATGTTTGTAGGTAGTAGATCACTATGTAAAGTTTTACTTGTATTTGTTACTCCTCTTTTGAAATTGGTGTAAAGTAAAAGTTTTAGCTCCATCCCACAGGATGAGATGTGTGTAACTCAAGGGATGCAGTAACACAAGTTCCAACAACTACTTAACAATCAACTTAAAACTAGTGAGATAAAGTTTAACCTCATCAAGAACCTAAGGAGGCCTAAATTTATTCATTTGTTCATTTTCACAGAGTGGTTCCAGTATTGATGCCTTCCTGGGAAAGAGAAAGACAGCGATGCAACCATACATCCTAGCTCATGGAGAGACGAAGAGGAATATCTCACGATACTATGTCATTGTGGACCATATGGCACTACCCTGCTCTGCCCGTGATGCTGTGGGAGCATTCGATACTCTCTTCAAGAGCCACTATGTCTTTGGGTTAGAGTATAGTAGCTATCTTAACAACTTTTGGGTATTTCTACAAACCACATTGTACAAAATTGACATCACCAACACACGTCAGAGTCCACGAATTCGAGAAATAAGATCCAAATTGCAAGAATGAGCTGCTTCAAATGCAAAAGACATTTTGTTCGTGTATCACAACTATTTAGACACTTGAGGTTACAACATGGTTTTTATGATCGACAAAATTTAGTTCTAAAGTGTGGCCAAGGAGTGTGCTCTCGCACGTTTTATTCATTTAGTGGGCTGAAACGACATATAGTTAAACATGATATCTTTACAGGGCTCCAAAATATGGATGTTGAATTTGATGAAGACAATATCTGCCAAGCTGAAAATGATGAATTAGTTGATCCAGATGATATAGAAGGTGACATAGCATTGCCCATGTCTGGGATCCTTTCCTCCCAAGATCTCAAAAATCAAGCGGCAGGTGTAATTTGTAAAATGTCGGCAAGCTAAAAAATCTCTCACAATGCTGTAAACACCATTGCAAATTCAATGGACATATTTGTTGCTGATATTACTAATAGCATATTAGCGGTTCTTGAAAATCTTTTGGAGAACATGGACTGGAAAAAGACTCTGATGTTTATAAAAATATTGAATCACATATAATTAGCCTTCAAAATACATTCAAAGAACTCAGTTCTGAATTTAAGAGAACAAAGTATTTTACCATGCAGGGTATGGTAGAACCTCGTGAAATTTCCTTAGGATTTCGAATGGAGAGTCGTTTTAATAAAACAACAAGAGCACAGGAACAAGTACCTGTGAATGGTACCGTTATTTACATTCCAATTATCAAAACATTAGAACTGTTGCCAGAACACCCAGATGTATTGCATTACATAACTCATGACCACATTAGTAATGATGGCGTAATCAGGGACTATTGTGATGCTAGTCAGTTTAAACAAAATCCAGTTTTTCAAGAGGATTGTAATGGACTTCAACTGCACTTTTTCTATGATGACTTTGGAACAGTAAATCCTTTAGGGTCAAAAACATCAATCCATAAAATAGGTGCATTTTATTTTGTCTTAAAAAATTTATCGCTTAAATTTAATTAAAGTTTACATAACATTCACTGTGCTGCCCTTTGTCACATAGAAGATATAATAAAGAAGTATCAGTTTGATCCAATAGTTGAGCACATAGTAACAGATATCAATTATCTATCTCAGCATGGTGTTGTACTTCCTAATGGGTCTTACAAAAAGGGGACTCTCACCCAGTTTAGTGCTGACAACCTAGGTGCTAATGCCTTGTTTGGCTTTGTTGAGAGTTTTTCTGCTAGTCATTATTGTCGTCTTTGCCTGACAAACAGTGAGGATGCACAGAGGAAAACAAGCAAATGAGGAAAAAAGACTTACACAACCACCATGTGCAACAGGCTCAACATGCTAATGCACATATACAAGGAGTCAAAAGAGGATCCATTTTGAATAACTGTTCATATTTTCATATCCTTTCAAATTTTTCTCTTCATGTAATGCATGATCTCCTAGAAGGAGTGGTCCAGTATGAAGTTAAGTTAGTACTATCTCATTTTGTATTCCACAGAGAACCTCCTTTGATTTCATTTATTGATTTGAATAAAGAAATAGAGAGTTATGATTACGACTCAACCGAGAAGTCCAACAAGCCTTCTCAAGTTAAGTTAAAGTCCAAGGGTAATGCTATTGGTCAAAAAGCAATGCAGTCTTGGTGCTTAGTGAGACATTTGCCACTCATAATTGGACATCTCATACAAGACAGAGATATGCCTTACTTTGAACTGTTGCTGAAGCTACAAGAATGCATGGATATTATATTTTCACCAAAAACAACTCTTGGCTTAATTGCACAACTCAGTATTCTAATTGCAGACCATCATTAAAAATTATGTGAAGTTTTTCCAGAGCATTCTCTAATTCCTAAGCACCATCTCGTGGTTCATTACCCTACATGTTTGCGAGAAGTTGGACCACTTGTACATGTCTGGTGCATGAGGTATGAGGCAAAACATGACTATTTCTCTCAAATTGCAGAAAGCTCCCGAAACTTTAAGAATATTTGTAAAACCGTTAGTGAAAGACATTAGATCAGTCAGATGTACCATTTCAATTCAAAACAACAATTATAAGCTCTTCTTGTGGGTCCTGGCTCAGAGACAACAATATAAAATTTGTCTGTGGATTGTATTGGGTCTATTATAGAAAAAGTCCCAGATTCTACTCTCCTTACCGAAGTGTTTGTGGCAAATTGGGTAAAAAACGGTGGGACGGAATATAAACAGCAACATATGTTGGTCTATGACATGGAGGAGATACCATCATTTGGTCAGGTGCAACAAATAGTGATTCACAAAGACACTGTGTATTTCATTTTGCAGGTGTGGAATACAGAGTTTTATAAAGAATTGTTCCATTAATATGCTTTGAAGGAGAGAGTTCCTCCTTATTTTGTTGTGAGAAATATCTGTGAACTTGTTATCTTTAAACCTTTGTCATTGTTAAGAAGTCAATCCAGAAATGTTTATGACAAATTTGTTTGTCCAAGGCACATCATTTTTAAGTAATTTAAAAAAAATGTGATTTAAAGTTTACCAAAATTGTTCATGTTCAATCAAACAATGTATGCAGCAGACTGTCATTTTTTATGCCTTTTATAGTGTTGTACTTTGTAAGCAATTATATCATTAAACATTTCTTTTACTAGCAAATTATTTGTAAATATCTCTATTTTATGGTTGTTTGGTGTGTTACATGAAGCAAGAGGTCTTATATTAACATTTTGGCTAGTGAGGTCTTTTTCTGAACAAAGTTTTTGACAACTGTTCAGTATTTGGCATTTGTTCTATATACAGTCCGATGCATGGGTCTTTCCAGTAAGAGGATAATTCAAGATGGATTATTTGTTAATGATATACATATAAAGAAAAATAATTTGTGTAATGGAATACGTTTTTCATAAGTTAACGAATGACCATTTTCCCCTTATTGGTCATATCATCAGTTCAATTTCCTGAAGGTTATATCAATAAATTTGTAGAGAAAAAAAAGGAATATGACTTTCTTGTTTCAATATTTGTTTCACTTGTTATATCAGTTTAAATAAATGCTAGCTTAGCTGTACATGTGATACAGTGAACAGTTTATACTGAGAATGAGCATGCATATGAGTCAAATTAACACTATATAAAGAGTATAGATTGAACAGCCTATTTGGTGTTAAAATAGTATTCCAAGAAGGGTGTTCATTTAACACCAGCTGGTGGGGTCTGATATACAATCCAAAGGAGAATCAAATTTAACACCATCGGTGTTGAATATAACACCAGAGTTTTTGCAGTGTACTGGATCTCTTCAATTCAGGCCATTCACCCTCATCAGCCTTAGATATCATCAAATATGACATGGCATATCAGTTTCATACAATTTATTTATATTCCAATTTTTGGACGTATAACCGGTGTGAAATCTACAAATCTTTATTTAATTCTTTCAAATGTTTTCTTCAATCTCACTCTTTGAAAAGCATGAGAACGACCAATCCTGCGTCAATTTGATAGAGGGTATGGCAAAGACTGAAAACCTTGTGATCATTAGTTGCGGTACATTTTTAAAAAATAACCCTAAACAATTAAAAAAGAAAGAATTTACATTAGAAACTTGATATTCAACTAGTAATACGCCATAAAATTTATGCCGAAAAAATGCAAATGAGTCACTTGAAATTAAATATGCTGTTAAATAATCAATCTTTCGCCGATATGAATTAAATTTTGCTTAATTTTCATTATTTGAAATATATTTAAAAGCAATTAAGCTTATGTTGCATCTACGTATCTAGAGCACTTGAAGATCATTGCAAATTTTCAATATGAATTTGCCTTGCGGACATTATTTTTTCCCCTGCCAACATGATATGTTACTTTAGTGGGGGGGGGGGTGAACCACCCCAACCCCCCGATATTTACACCCCTGGTTTTATGTGTTGTGTTCAAAGATTGATTAAAGTATGAAAACACTCGACAAAATTCATTGTTAAATGAATTTTTTTGTAAACTTCTTTCCACTTTTATATTCAACATAAATTTCAACATTTGCTGCTACAACAGCAAATATATAACAGACGAAACCAATTTCCATGTATCAGGTCATTTGCATACCGGTATTTCGGTATTAAGGATGTTCATTTTCGTTTAATTCACTAACCTATAAACGATAATTTTGTTTAACCGATAACACACTCAAAAATCCAATCGACTGAATCCCATTGTTATTGTTATGTAACGCAATTGAACACTCTCAGTACTCTGCAAAGAATAATACAGTACTACTACTACCAGTAGTAGGCATAGCACTGGCCACGCTTGAAAAACCTGCCACACACACATTTATGCTCAGAAGACTAAATTTGCTGATTTTGCTCAAAAGTTAAAAACATGTTGCGACCAAACAAAACCCTTTTTCAGCTATTTGTAGGTTGTATATTTCTTGATATTTCTGGTAAATTAGAAGGTTATGGCATATCCAGAAGTATTATTCCAAAAAATAATCAACTTGCTCCGTTTTCAAGTAGCTCAGAAAAATGCCAATTTCTTCCATTGAAAATGCAGAGTGATCAGCTGCTGAAATTTTTGGAAAACATCCCTGTACAAATGGAACATTCGTGTGTGCTTCACTCAGTTTAGCTGTACGTCCTTTGCATGTGTAATTTGCTGTGAACTTTGGCCTCATTGTGGTTTGTCCACTTTCTAAAAATAACTTTGTGTAGGAGAGTTATGATCATTTCAATCGTTTACCGCATTTTGCTTGCATTTCATTATTATATGGCCGATTTGAGAAACTGAACATTCAATTTGGAACTATAAAGTCCAGGCTTTCTCCTCTTTTTTACAATCAGTGAAGCACCCAAGAAAAAGGCCGAGAAGAGTTACAAAACGTTTTGTTTTTATCACAATCTTGACCAAGCTTCTGCACCATGGCTACCGACACGCCAGCTGATTTTGAAAATGGCTAGTTGGACTAATGACGAAATAGGCCGTCTTGTGCATGATCGACTGTGTCCTGGTGAGTAATTTTGAGTTATACATCTTGAATACTTATATTAGTTGTAGTATTTATTAAAATTGTCAAATATTATCATAAATATGAAATATGTTATATCAAAACTGAGTTCAAGTATTCGGGGAGTCAGAGTGATAAACCTGCCAACCTGTGCGTACGTTGTGTGTGTATGCATAGTGTATGCATGGTATATGGCACACTGTTGTTTGGGCTGTTCTTTTAGTTTCACTTCCTCCCGTGAAAATGTTGCTGTATTTTTTTTTGGAAGGGATATCTTTGCTTATTTAACGACAGATTTGTTTATTCCTATTTTTTATTAGTATGAGTAGAGAATGAAATGTTAATTATGTATTTTGTTAAAAATCTGATCGTTGTTTGTTGGTAAAAATTTCTTTTTGTGTGATTTTCAACTGCGATTTTCAATGAATGAAATATTTATTTAATTCATGCAAATGGCATTTACCGGGCTCACGCCCTTAGGCCCCGTCCCCCCCCCCCCCTGGCGAAATTTTCAATTTCTGAATTTACTTTAAAAAATGGGTGGGTTACTCCTAGGCACGAGGAAACCCTTACTTTAAGAAAAAGGGTCAATTCAATCTTGTACATGAAAATGCTCTTTCTAAATAGGTGCCGCGTGTTTGAATGTGTGAAGCAACTTGGAATTTACTTTTTGCAAAGTCTAAATAATTCTATGATTTTTTGGTGTACTTTCAGATCACGGGTATGCTGACCCGAAACCAACATTTGGACAGATGGAAGCCATTAGAATTGCGATTGACAGTTCACAACATTTCAGTTATAGAAAAGACTTAATACCAATTCTGAAATCCATGGGGTTCAAGGAACCTCACATAGCACTGACCACCCTTTTGTCAAAGATAAAGCGCAAAGCAGCTAAAGATGAGAAGACTGCTGAGTGGTACAGTTGTGCATGGAAGTGAGCGAACTTATGGGAATGCAGGACATTGTTGGTCAGGTGTCTGAGCGTGAAGGGATAACGCCGCAGTAGCTTCAGCATGGGACTCCCCTTTCTGACTCTACTCGTATCACTAATCACATCATCGCTGAGCTATACTACTACAGAAAGAGAAAATAAATTACATGGAAAACTGTTTTGGAAGAATGGTGGCCTAAAATTTTACCAGTGCGGGTATACACACCACCCAGGGGAAATGCTATCAGCAGTTGGGAGAGCATTGTGGAGAGGAAGAAGGTTCTCAGTCGGGATTCATTCCAGGAGGTCACTCACATCCATCACCAAAGCCCGATAAGCCACTTGCAGAAATTGTAGAAGAGTCTGCACCTTTCTTGGAACCCATGGAAATGCAGACTCTGGTTGTGACACTGATAACAGAAGTGTGGAAATTTCACCATACTTACTGAGGCGTCATGGAGATACAATCGCAATTCTGCATGAACTTTAGAGCAAGAAAAGGGAGAGAAAATTAGTCTCAAACAGCAATTAGCAGAAACCCAAGCTGAGTGCAGCGCTGCTCAAGAAAAGGCTTCAGCAGCAGAAGAATCTATGAAAGCCAGTGAAGCAACATTAAAAACATTAAATAAAGAACACTACAAAGTCTGTTCAGAGTACCAGAGGGAACTTCAGAAAGCAGGAGAGCTAAGTGAAGAACTTCAAGATCAGATACGATCGCTACAAGCAACAAATGTGGTGCGACGTTTGGAAACACGAGAAAGAAATTTAGCCGAAGCAGAGGAAAATATTTCCAAGCTAGAAAAGGAAGTGGATGACCTCAACAACATTGTCACTGAGCTGAGAAGGATCAAGAAAAACAGGACAGAACAAGTTAGGTATAATTTTGGAATGTTACTGACGCAGAAGAGAAATTGGATACTCAGACCATTGAACTCAAGCAAAAACTTAGAGAGTTTCAAATGGAAAATGACACGCTTCGTAGTCAACTAGATGAAAGTATGGGTGAGAAAGATATTCAATCATACGAAGATGGTATGTACACAAGTGACATACGGGTGGTATGTTATGAACTGACATCAAGAGGAGTTGGGTCAAAGCATATTTCAGATATCATTCGTCTGGTTTTGAAATGCATAGCAGGACTTGACTGTGGCAGACTACCGAAACCTACATGTATACGATACATGGCATTTGAGCAGGCCTTGCTATCTAAACATGTCGCAAAGGAAGCGATAGATAACAGTCAACATTACATTGCAGACTGATGGAACAACTAAAAATCATGTACCGTATTTGTCCATGTTGGTGAGCACTGATACTGGGACATATGGTATTGATTTTAGTGAAGTAGAGACTGGAAATTCAGAAATTCTTCTACAAGAAGCCATAGAATCAATGGACCAGCTATTGTGCATTGCTGACCTACCTGATAATGCGGAACTGCCATCAGACTGCTTCTAAAGGTTAAAAACACCATGACAGACAGATGCATTGTCAATAAGAAATTTATTCAATTACTCGAAGAATGCTGGGAAACAACACTTCGTAAAGTTACGCAAAACTGTCACACCCTGAGTGATGATCTCAAAGAAAGCATGACCACTGTGAACGATTTGTATTGCGGAAAACACGTAGTGCTTAATCTACAGGAATACGCAGGTGCAGCATTGTTTGACTGGGAGGCTGTTGAATCATGTGGAGGGAAGATAGGACGAGAAAAACATCTGCTTGGCACAGGAAGGTATCTGCCACCTTCTTAGCAATACGCACAGTGTGTGAGGCATTTGGACCAGACGCGAATGCACAGGCTGGATGCCCGATTGAGTTCAGCGATTTTTTATTGGGCATTGGAGATCATAGTAGACTTCTAGCATATCGCGGGAACAGGTTAAATGTGCCATGTCTGAACGGTGCAGCTGTATATTACCATCACCACAGTGGACATATAAGTGATCTTTATAAATCCCTGCCGCCCAACAAGCAGAAAAATCAGCTGACACGGTCAGTTATTTATGACCTGGAGGACAAAATAGTTGTCGGTGGTATTCGTGCTATGGGTATCATCAATTCTCATGTAACACTACCTCTCATGCGAATGCTGGATAAGCATGACATCACAGTCATGGATACTGCAAAGTACTACACCCAGTTACATGACTCTGTTGAAACTTGGATGAAGAACCCAGAGGAACTTCTCAATGATAGCGCTGTCATGATTGACGATTTCCCACCCATACAAGATGACATTCATGCAGCCTTGTATGGAGATGTTGATGATGGGATTAAGTTCGACACTAAACAAGCAATCAGCATCATCCTCCAAAATCTGTTTGTGTGTATCACTTGGCAACTTGAAGACCATCTGCCCTGTGGTAAATATCATCAAACAGGAGAAGATCTCATCAGGGAGACACAAAATTGTCCCAATGATAATGTGGCAGCCGAGCGCGTCTTTGCTGGGTTGGATTACCTCAGACGCAAGAGTCCCAACATATCAGCACTCGCGATGCAAGGGGTTTTGTTGTGGAGCATGAACAAAACATCCACTTTCCTAAGCGAGTGTTCTCCACAGCAGAGAGATGAGCTTGTGAGCTGTCAGAGGTCGCAAGAATGTATTTAAGCTATATCAAGATAAAGTTAAAGCAATAAACAGAACCGCCTCAAAAGTATTGAATCACGAATGAGGGAGAAAGAAGCCAAGGAGCGCGCATTGATTGCGCAAACTGTTACCAAACACAGATCTTGTTCTTAAAAAACTTGTGGTTTTATCTGCAAAACCAAAGATCACTTTCACAAGCTCGTCTAAAAGTTATCAACTGAATCATTGAGGAGAGAGGGACTGCTTTCACAAATAAAATATTACAAATGTGTGAACCGCCGAGTTCTGAAAGGATCTTTATTTTTTCTTACATCGGGGGGGGGGGGGGGGGGAGAGAAATAACTACATCACAGCTGGCTACAAATCTCAAAGATATACTACATCAGTTCAGTGAATCTTCTACTGAAGCTGACAGCCCACCATTGGCATCTACATGTATGGATAAGGATAAGGGGCGCCTGGAACTCCAACAGAAACTCCTAGCAAAGTTAAATAGAGGCGCTGGTTCTCGTAAAAGGAAATGTCCATTCCCAGCTGACAATATTGTAGGCAAGCGCATTAAACACATCTGCCTGTCACCCAATGGTGTAGACTTAGTAACATATAATGGGAAAGTCCTTCGTGAGAGCACCACATCTGACCTTAATGAACTGATGGTAGAAGAGTACAAAATGTATGCTGTGAAGGGTTAGCAATTTTACACAATAATTTAGGACCCACCTTATAATGAGCTCTTCTCGTACCCTCTAAAGAAAGAGTGGGATGACAATTTCTTAACAGTAATGTAGATGTATGCCTTTGTAACGTGAAGGACGTGAAAATTGCAATATCAAGGCCACAAAACTGGCAATGCAGCGATTAGTTGATAATTTTCATTTTGCAATCTTCTGCTAAGTTTTTGCATGTTAAATTATGTTACAAGAGGGATAATTCATCTGACGATTATCTACTTTTGAAAATGACTTGGTAATTCTAAAAAATATCTTAAATTATTCTAATAGGTTGAATGCAAATTATGTGTAAATTTGGTGGTCGTGAAATACTTGGATTTGGAGTGAGAGCTTGTCAAAGTTTACGCATATTTAATGAGGCTATAAAATGTCATATCATAATTTCATATCAAATATACATGTTTCCATGCATTTAACCTATTTGTATGAGTGTAAAATGTAGTTTGAATTATAATAATGATAGATAATTGAATTAAGCCACCTAATTTGCATATTTGGAATTTGCATATTTAATTAGCTAATTTGCATATTTCATGAGGTACTTGCATAAAAAGTTAATATTTGGATACAAGTTGGAATACTTAATCACCATAGCAAGTTTCATTCCTGTACTACTAACAGGAATGGAGAAATTAAATTTACGCATATTTAATTAGCTGATCAGTTTCGGTTGTAATTTTTTAGCAAAACGGCCATTTCAGGATCTATTGTGCAAATTTGGGATCATTGACATGCCTAATATTAATAAAAACTGATAAACCAATGACAGTTTTCTTGATTCTGTAATTAACAGTAATTTTGAGTGTGTATTTTTAATTTTGTGGGTATGGAAAGTTTAAAAAAAAAAAAAAAATTGGCCAAAAATGGCATTTTGCGGCAGGTTTTCGGCCATATTTCTCAACCCTACGGAAACATATCTCGAGAACCGTTAATCCGATTTTCAGGATTCTTTCGCAGAATTTCATCTTTTGTCATGCTCTTTCAAACTAGATCAATTTTGCACACCCACAAGGTACTTGACATTTTAGTGTGCTATTCCTACGACGGTACTACTACTATAGGCCCGTGATTCCTGTGTGGTGTCAGAAAGCAGCTTATTTTGAAGAAGATATCTACTCATGTGTTCTAAAAATTGAAAACAAAAGAAAGTACATAAAATGTAACATCGAATCCAGAAATGACCGCCAGAATAAGAACATAAATAAAATAGAAACGATCTTGTCTGCTTATCGTTGATGCTCGCGATTGGCGGGCATTTTGAAAGGCTTAGTCACGATTTTTCTGTTCTTGTTTAGCCTTTATTTCTTTTCAAACACTAATTGTTAAAAGTACCAAAAATATCAGGCATTAGGAAATATTGTTTTCTACATAATTTTTGTCTAACTACCACATCTTTTGTTGAAAGATTGTCATTCCGTAATTTGTTTTCTTACGAGAATATGTTACGATCGATCGAGGTTGCAACCTCCCTCTTTCTTGTGGAATACTTGTGCACATTGTTTCATTGTTCGCGAAAACATGGCCGGCGTGAATTACAAAAGACGGCGTGAAATTTGCATTTATATAGGCATTTAAACCTTGAAAGACTCTGTTCCGCATGATTAAATGGGCTTTTATAGGTTCACAAATAAGTATCTTTGTGAAGAGAAAGATTTATCAGCTGAAGTGCATGAAGTGTGGTCAGCTAGTCAGGCCTAAGTTAAGTGTTGAAGTTGTTTTTTTGGCCATTAAGCCTAACGTTACACCGTAAGTGGTATTTACGAAAAGATTAATGAAATCTGCTCCAATATTCTTTTCTTCACACGGTTAAGTGAGCATTTATAATAATAATAATAATACGTTCACAAGTTAATTCGTTGGAAAAATAAGGTTTTATCTGTTATGTGCATGAATCAGCTGTGGTGGTTAACTTAACTGTGCAAGTTTACCGTTTTTGTTTTCTTTAACCAAAAGTGATATTTACGAAACGATAACCGATCTTATCGATCGGTTAACCGATAAAGGGTAAACGTTGATATCCCTATTCGGTATTACTGGTATGAAAGAAAACCCAATACCACCCAGCACTATTCCTTAGCAGCATCATCATTAAAATGTGAAATAGGAGGAGAGCTTGTGCTTTGGAAAGATACCGCACCTCTATCATGATACAATTTTTGTTATCTTTATTTGGTAGGATTTCAATATGAAAGATATTTTGCAGCAGGGATCTGGAGGAAAGAAGGAACTTGACGTATCGGAGAAGGGGACTCTTCCCAGGCAGGATCGTAAATGCTTGGTTCGGTTGGTGGTTGCCGTGCAATTGGAACTTTGGACAATTTAAAGTGGGCATGCATGCATTTGGCACACTGTCGATTTTTTAAGCGTTCAGTTAACATTGAAGCGTGCATTTGGCACACTGTCAATTTTGGAGTGTGCCGCAAGTAACATCTGAAACGTGCAATTGGCACTTTGAAACAAATTTCAGTGCATGCACTACCTGTCAACATTTGAAGTGTGCATTTGGCAGCTCTGTAAAATTTTTAAATGTCCAGTTAACATATTTATATAATTGCAGCAATAATACTGATAATATAACATTTTTATACAAGACAAATACTTTGACATTAATCTCATACTTTTGATATACCAATAATTAACATACGCATGAAACAATGAAAAAATAATAACAGGAGCTGAAATTGGGCACAAGGCTTTTATTTAATTTTTTCAAGTAAGGATCTCGTAATGACCCCTAGACTACTACACTGTTCATTGGGTCAAAGTTGTATGAAAACATGAAAACATCTGAACAGGTACATGGATAGATAGTAAAAGGTTGGCCCAGGATAACTCCATCGACATGTACAAACATATTTCATATCCTGACAATTTTTCTAATCAGAAATATAAATGCAAGTCAGAAGCCTCACAAGAGGCAATTGTTCTTCCTTCCAACATAAGGGAATTTATTACATCGAAGCTACAATCTTGGTCAAAATTCTTGTTGCACTGTGTATTATTTGATAGGAAATGATGGTAACAAATATTCTGGTTAATGTTTCAGTCGTTTAACCAACCCATCCCCCCTTGATGAGAGAATCACCAACGTAGAGTGGGGTGTCCCAATTAGGAATTTTCTCCAAGATTGTAGGTCCCAGTTACCAGCACAAATCATTTCGGGTGCTTTCAGAAAATTAACATTTACTAAGGCACTTACCCTGACAACTCCCCACTTCCCTGTTAACAGATGTAAACAGTCAGTCGCATTCAACAAGGTTTGGACATTGAATAACATAGCCTTTAGCTAAATTATCCTCAAATGAAATAAATATACATAATTCAAGAATGTCCGTAACTGGTATAACATGAATAATTTCACTTTGCAACAGAACTGTACAAATTTGCTCCAACTTTACACCAACTTGACGCGATAGAAAGGTACTGGGGTTATCTTGATGCCGTATTTATGCTTCTTCAGGAGACAAGGAAAACAATGAGTTCTCAGAAAAGAAAACAAGTTGACAAGATCGGATTGATTTAGTGATTCGGTATAATTTCTTCTCTGTCGATTCTCTCACAAATAAAACCAAATTACAATGATTTGACTCCGTCAATTACGCAATTTGAAAGAGTGATGAAATGGTAACGAAGTGGTGACGAAGTAACAAACTTGTGACGGAGTGCAGAACATGCGGGACCATGCCGCCTTTTATACCTTCTAGAAAATCCCACTGCGCACAATCAGAAGGCAGCCAATAACCTGCTGATCCTGCATTAACTTAACGATATAAAAATTAGTCTAGAAAGCACTGATCTGCCCTGATTGGTTGAGAGTTTGGAAGTCCACCCCTTTCTTATGGAAACTTCCATACCACGTGAGAGGAACCTTCTCGAATGTTGTACAGATACAATGGAATCTATTTTGGGAAAAGGCCCTGTAACAAGATTCAATAAGATAGTTAAAACTTCTCGTGGGAAAACTGATTCCTTGACCTAGATAAATACATAAAGGGACTGTACGATGTCTCGATGGAGTTTTTCGGTAACATTAAAGAGGCAGTATTACTATTTCATGACAGTAGGTAGCCTAAGTATTTGGTCAAAAGCGAAACAAAATGAGCATCTTGGATGAATGTGTTTGTTGTTCCAACAATTCCACTGTTTGAATTAATCCATGCGATGCTCGCGCTCACCCTTTTCTTTATTGAAAGGTTTTCAATGAAATTCTTGTGGTTGAATTAATTTTGTCTGGAGTAGCTCTGGAATCTTTAACATTGTGCATATATTTTATGCAATTTAGAGATGTGGTTTCTTTGTCCCCTTGAACATATCAAGAAGTTTTCCATTTGTGTCTTCAAAGGCAAAACAAGAGTGCACCCACAAGGGACCAATGTGTTGGACAAGATATGTGAGATGTGGTAGCTGATGAACAACAGCAGTCATATACCTTTCACCATAGAGTGTCCCAAATAAGCAACAAAACAACTGTACTGACTTTTCACATTCAATCAATTCTTCAGCAGAAATAGAACCGCTGTTGAGTATAAATATAGCATTTACAAGTAAAGCAAAATGCTGGAAAAACATGTCATCCATAATACCATACAATTTAGCAATAGAATAATAAAACAAGCAGGACTTAAACTCTGATGCTTTAGAAAATTTAAGGTGCTCTTTTACCCCTCTTGGTACCCTGGACATTGTGTGTGGTGGTTTAATATTGGCTATTCTACCATCAACCTCAGGTACATGTTTTGACATGGAAAATTACTCCTTTGAACAAGAACTTTCAAACCATATGTGCATTAATTTACGCACAACTACAAATAATACAGTATGCATGTAGTCCACAGCAGTCCCATGTACCATATCACAACCAGTACCAGTGAGGAATGTGGGCCCCTTAATTCCGTTAACCATATTTTGTTCTCTGAAAGCTTTTTTACATCATTAACTAACATATTGTGTGTTCGCTTAGGACCACTGGGGTTTGCTGGATCATACGGGTAAGTCCAAGTCCTACCCTTTCCTGTTTTTGTAAATGTTCCTTTTTGCAAACAAAGACTACAAGCATATTTTCCATTAAAGTGGTTCATGTTCAACATTAAACATCTTGCGGGGAGATCGCAAGTTCCACACAATACCATAGCCTTTAAAATGACTGGTGAATTTACATGGGGAACTTCCACAAAAACTCCTGTCATTATTTCTTGTAGAGACTGCTGAAACGGTTTAAGAAAAGTAGCCATTGCAGGCTTTTGTCCCAGCCATAATCCTGCATAGACTAAATTTTCCTTCCGAAATCGCTTGGCATATTGCAACTCATCTATTGCAACAAATAAGGGCCATAAAGTAACTTTGGTAGACTTAAATATGGGGCAGCCATCTGTGTACCACATAAAAGATATGTGATTTTTTTTCTGGAAAAATCCACCTGGTTTGAAATGCTGCTTGTACTGTAAACCATCATATATATCTTCAATATTATCATCATACTTCTTAAATCTCTTGAACCGATGTTGCAGATCTTCATAAAAACCATGTTTCTTGAAAAGACATCGAAGTTGATGTAGAATTTGGATTTCAAAGCAATAGGATATGCTACTTTCGGATGATAATTGTCTACAACATACTGGGCAAGAACTATTGTTTTTCCTTGTCTAGGTGGTAATTGCAGTAACTGCAGAACTGATGAAACTTTATAGGGTTCTGAATTTTCCCAAAAAACTGATTGAAGAAATGAAGGCTGATCTTGCATATGTTAGGGGTTAAACAATGCAAGGAGTGTTAGCAAGTTAACCAAAGCTACACCAGTAATACTATGTCGTGTGGCATAAAGCATCACCAGGAGCATTCTTTCACCCAAGGTAAGTTTTGCACCTGCATATAGTGGTATTTTGTCTTCGGAATTGGGCTGATTATGTTTTAGATCATCTTCTGATGGTTGCTGGCAGTGAAAGAATATTTGTCTTTCTTCCAGTGCATGAAGCCAGTCTTCAATGTCTTCAGTTATGTTGCTCTCATCAAGGTTTACTATGTCTTGTCTATCCTCAGAAGGTTCCTGTAATAGTAATAATAAATTATTTCATTTTTTTTTGGTTTTGTAATATCAGCAGGAAATATTTCAGTGCACATCTTTGGGCAGATTTCATAAATCCAATTTTATTCTGGCAGTGGAGGTGTGAGGGGCAACGCATTATGTTTGGTCCTTTTTGGTCAACTTAAAAACACCTTAAATTGTCGTGTAGTTTTCTGGATTGTAGTCTTCTATACAGAAAACGTCTGTGATGTAGATACAGTGGTTGACCAGTCTGCTGTAGCTAACACTTGCAACAATAGTGGACCACCATAATAAAGACATTAACTGTTATTGACCAGCATAAGCAAATACAGTATGCATTATCAACAGTATCCTAATCTTAGCCTAGCCTATAATCAAAGTAGGCCTAGTCTAAACTTTAAATTATTGATGTTATTTGTTTCAAAATTCCTTTGAAATGATTTCAGTAGTAATGCTGGTTATTTGTCTCGAAAAACTTGTATGGATTATATTGTCAAACGTGATCAATACACAGAGTGATTTTTGTTTAATTGTCGAGGTCAGATGAACAATGTTTTTTTTTTTTTTTTTAGAAATAAAGGTGGCAACGGAAAAGGTAACGGGCGGGGGATGCCGACGTCATGACAATGGCCTAGTTGAAAGAAGATTTAACATGGATTTCTTGCTATATTTAAATGAATTATTAGGCATATAAAATGAAAAAATATTAAGACATAAAGAAACCTTGGTATATCTTTGGCAAATTCTTTATTTCTTCAACTGGATTTAGAAGGATTGGAGGACTTTCCTCTAGGCCTACCAGTTGTCTTTGAAGCTGTACCAGTTGCAGTTTCTGCAAATATCGTCCACATCATCATTTAGGCCTTTGTCACAAACATAGAGTGTTTCTTGTAATTCAGATCTCACCTGTTTCTCCATTCGCCAACTTGAAGTTCTGGTAGTGTTTTCAAAAGGGTTGCTTGTAATAAGGTGTGAATTATACAATCGCTGGCTTTTACTTCAGGTCTTCCAACAGGCACATCATTTTGGTTAATCATCTTGACAAAATGGAATGATTATCAAATAGTTAATTGCTAAGTCGGTCAACATGCCACGGTAGGCCTAACGTTCTGGCTAGGCCTAAGTTTAGACCGTAGGCTAATTCGATTGCTTTGATTCTTCCTCTTTTAAATACGATGAGACATAAATCCACAAGTAACTGTAAAACTAACCTAGGGTGTGTTCGTTCATGTAGGTGTCTCTAAATATTTTCGCGGAACTATCATGATTTTTTTAGGAAACTTACTTACATACACTAATGTAGCATATGTTAGTTCACTGTTTATGAATGTTATTGCATTGCAGCGTTAGCCTATGCCTTGCCTAATTAACGTTAGCGTAACGTTAGCCTAACCTAAAGTATACTGAACCGCCACTACATAAAACAGTTGCATGTACGGAAATTGGGAACATATATTTCTCCATATTACTAACCAGCTAGTTGTACAAATGTACCGCCATCATTCCAAGCAGTGTAATACACGTAAGTCTATGCTTTATACAAATAAAACTCCAGTGAATAAACAGATAAATGCCGCGCTATAATATAAAGTTATATGGTGTGACAGCATGCATGATTCTAATTTCACACAGTTAATGCATTGACTACAATACAACTAACACACGATGAAGCCCAATTAAATCCCCCGCTAAATTGCGTTTACCGTCTATAGGTCTAGCTAGGCCCTAGTTATGGAGCGTCATGGAATGTCACTAGCTCCCTCATTAAAAAAAAATTAATGAACTGTATGAACAATGAAGACAAAATACTCTTCTCCTTTCAATCCACAATTAATGTAGGACTATCATTACAGAATATTAAAATAGAAGAAATAACTAGAAAAACTTCTTACACATGGAGAAGTTGATACCTTTTTTAGAAAATGTTCTCACAATCTCGCTGGAGTAAGTATAGGCCTAGGCTAAAGCCTATATACATTTTAAGAGCGCTTACGTTAACCTAACTATTATTTTAAAACCTCGATAATTGAAATATATGAAATTATTTTCGAAATCATCGTCAAAAATAGCGACAAAAATATTTGTAATAAATAAACGATAAAAAACAATTGCAGTAGGAATATTAAGAAAATGTTTCATGCAAGCTAGATGTTCGAAAATATGCTCATTAGTGCACATGGCCCTAAATTCGCTTGCAGCGCGTGGGTATGGTGCACAGAACAATGTACGCCGTGCGGTCATGCCTACCGGCAGTACATAGTATACAGTTTCGTTGAAACCATCATTAGCCTACCATTTAAAAGTCGCTCTGGTCTGTATATTATTGGTTGATGTTTGTCAGAATTTAAAAATACCGATTGTGACCATGAATGCCAAAGACCTTCTTGATCTTTCTGAACAAATGTTTTGTCAACAAGGCAACAATAAATGTAACGTTGATAGAGCGAGTAAAAGTCGTGACAGGCCTAAACAGCGCAGATATCTTAAGCCAAACTGGGTTGTTTTCTGGCTCGAAGAAAAAATGCTGAGTATAGAACCGTTGTCATCCGTCGGAAAATCCAACGCCAAAGAAGGGGAAACTACTCAAATGGAAGGGAAAGGGCCCTTACACTGGTACGATCTGAAAAATCAGTGCTAAGTACCTAGATTCAACTTGTTCAGGAATGCTAACGTTAGGCTTAACGTAAGTAGTCTAACAGTTAGGCTAGCCTACCAAAGTACTTACGTTAGGGTCTAGCCTAGGCTGATAAGAGTATAGGCCTAGTCAGTACTTCGCAGTTCAGACACCCTCGAAGTTCTGACACGCCAAATCAATGCAAAATATCCCTATGACAACGTACCGTATAAGGTCCAAATTTACGAAAATGACGAATCAAATTTTGTGTTCTGTGAAATGTTCATAACTTCTGAGAATAGAATCGACTTGCTACCTCCCTAACCTCTTCCCAAAACTATTTCCACCCGGACGTGAAACTTTCTTTTCGACAAGGCCTAAATTATAGGCCTAGCCTACAATTTGCACACTGTTTCAATGGGATGTCCAAACTTTGAAGTATTGACGGAAAAAACACTGGCGTAAAACTCCACAAAGATTTTTGTTGCATTTTACCAGAAGACAGTATCGGCGGGAACTGTTCTGTATCTGAACATAACATATTTCTCCTGCCATCAATAGTACCATTTCGGTAATTAGTGTGCAAAATTGGATATTTAGGACCATTTTCTGCTTAGGTGTCCGAACTTCGAAGGATCCATGATATAACGCTGAACGTTATGCCTATTGTCCGTATAGCTTGACGTAATTCTCTGTGTTCTAGTTCTGTGGTCAAAACATTGGTAATATAGCCAAAAAGGACATTTTAATCTGTAAGAATTTGATTTTATGCAATTTTATGCCATGTTAAAAATATGTGTAAATGATGTAAGTCCTCAGTTGGCAGTTCAAAAGAAAACATTCTAAAAATTGTAACAATTTCTGGTTTATAAATTAAATCACGTTAGATGACTCATGGTACCACCATGCTAGTCGGCCACCTAATATGGTGTAGACTTGGGGTTGTAGCTACGCTGGTTGGGCTTAACCGACACTAGCGGAAGGGCCTCCTACCGACCGATACAAGAATTTCCCAGTGACTGGTACATTTTTTGGGGCAAAAAATAGAATTCAATAAGGCAAAATTTTGGCTCACTGTGGAGCAGATTTAGCCACTCGAGTAATACTCTTTATTACTTCTTTCCATGTGTTGCTGTATTTTATGAAATTACTCTTGTATTACCACCCAAAAATGATTAATTCTGCAATTTATTTTTCACGGCCACACGAAAATGGGTTTTCTTTATACCAGTATTCAGCCGCCCCAATAATCTGCAGTTGAGAAGTGCCCTTGCAAATTGTTAGGAATTCCAAGATCGGAGAAGCTGCCATTGCCATAAATCCACTGTTTTTCCCTTTCATTTTACCACATAAGCTGGCCACATCCCTAATATTAACAATTATCAAATATGATATTTTCAATGCTTCAATTCTGGCCGTTTAATACCCTCGCAAGTTGTACTATATTTATTTATCCGACTGATTGTGAGAAGTGTTCATGGGGGCCATGGAAAAAAATTCTCAAAAATGTCGGCCTCTACATCTGATCTCTGTTAACATACTGTATTGTAGGCTTTCCACGTTTGTAACGGATACATGGCTACTTTCTGTGGTGGTTATAAAACAAATGTTTCAAAGATGAAGCTACTAATCTTGTAGGGTGCTACTAGCTAGTCTAACCACAGTCTATGTACCAATATTGCCATGGTGTATGTAGGTTGTTGTTATTAGATTTCCATGCACAGAGATTGTTGACAAAGAACATTGACATTTTAGGCCGGCCTCGTTTCTTGAATTTTTTTTTTTTCAGGGACAACTTATTGAAGATTCAAGACAGTGACCTATTTTAAAACCTTTACTTCTTAGACTACCAATTAAAAGGAATGTGTATTGACTGTCTTCACACTGCAGAATACATTTAATTTGTATTTGTTGTTAATTTTGTACAGATGAAAGAAATGTCTTAAACACAGTGTTACAAGAACTAGAGATTGGGCTGTCGATGTAGCGGACGTTGATGCAGCCACTGATTGGGGGGAAGGAAGAGAGTGAAAGCCCGGAAAGTTGTTGAAAATGAGGAAATGGAAGAAGCGGAGAAAGTTGAAAATTTAAATAGGAACAACTCAGAGCCACCCAAAAAGAAAGAAAAAGGTGTAGAGAGAAGTGCAGCAAAGTCTGCATTGTCAGTAAAGGTTCCCGCCCAGAGGGCCCTATTTCATGAATACAGGCAAGAGCCCAATGATAATGCTGATGGAATTTGGCCATCGATAAACAGTTTGCCAAAGAGATTTACAGAACTTTTAAAAGATGACAATGACCTTCGTGGTTTAGAAGGGGTAAGAAGAGCTATGGAAGTAGTCAATGACACTACTATGGACTCGATTGATATAGATAGCAGCTATGTCAACTTAGATTATGACCCTTCCGAGGATCTTCACAGAAAAAATGAGATACTGCACCTGAAAAATCAGATACCAGGAAAAAAAATGTAAAATACAATGGTTTGAAGAAACGGCACAGGTCAAAGATGGGAATGAAGCTTCTACTGTCTGTGAAATCTGTCAGGGCAACGTCTTGAGGAAGGAACTTGGTAAGTTTTGGTTACAAAGTGAAGTTATAGGCCCAAACCAAAAATTTTAATTCACACTAAAATGCCAGAAACTTTCCGATACTTTGATAAAATGTGGCTAACCTAACACTAACTCATATATTTAAACTCGTACTGATTGGCCTGACTTTATTACTTTATTACATGCCTAATGTTAGAAACCCTAAAAGCATAAACCATTTTGTGATGCGAAAATCGGCTAGCCTACAATTGGCTAAATTTGTATGCCCAGTTGTATTTTGGTATTTTGATGAGGGTATTTGGCCCCGGTTACCAGCCCAATTTTAGTAAAAAAACTGAAAATGGTTTCAACCGTAAAGTTTACCTCACTTTCCCCCAGTCCACTAGCAGCACACATTTATTTGCTTTGTTGGGATCATTATTTTGTTTTATTTTATATGCAGTCGTTACACCAATAAAGGGCGAGGTTTATGACAGAGTTGTGAAATATTTGGGTCGGTTTGGCAACCCAACCAAGGCATCAGCCAGCAACCACATACATCACCCCAATGCCCACACATTGCCCACCACTATCAATGCGCCACCAACCACTATCAACACGTCACCCACCACTATCAACACGTGGCCCACCACTATCAACACGTCGCCTACCTATATCAATGCGTCACCTACCAATATCAACGCGTCGCCCGCCACTACCAACATGTCGCCCGCCACTACCAACTTGTTGCCCACCACTTCTCAAAAAGAAATGACAACTCTGCAAAAACAAATACCAACGTTGGATAGTGAGGTATGTTTGAATAATTTGTATATAGAAAAACTCATTGAATTTCTGACAGCAACCACATCTTTCCCAAATCCAGAAATGTCACAAAATATGTTTATTCAGAAATATTAGTTGCTGTTGAGCAGTTTAGATACGTTTTTGTCGCCTTTATACCTACCTTAAAGGTCAGGCTTTTGAGCAGCAAAATATGCTCAATGAGCTGGTTTAATCATTCAGTTCATTGTTTGTCTCAAAGAACAACTATATTCTGCTCGTTTTACAAATAGTAACAGTCATTAGCGAGAAATTAACCCTTAGAAACAAGTTACACATTTTGTTCGGCGACAAATTATATGCATAAACCGATTAATGTATGTAATTAATACAAGTGCATTTAAAAAACAGCCAATATACAAACATTTACATAAATCCAGATGACAATTTTAGCTGACAAAATGCAGCATATTTCATGGGATTTTTAACCCAAAATAGAGTCTCATAGTACCTTTAAAGGGAAACAAAAGGGATACATTTAAAACAAACTCACTGGACTGGTCCAATTAAAAGGGATGATCTTTAATGACATCTCAATTGATAGTGCAATGAGCTTTTTTTTTAATATAGAATGAGCATATTTCATACCCCATCAATAGAACAAGATATGCAACCAGCAGTTTATTAACTTAGCATAGCAATTTTAGGTATAATAATTTGAGCTGATTCTCAGACAATTTTAGTTAAATAGAGTATGACAGTCCTTTAAGTCACCTGGTGCATATTTTAATTGTTCAACAAGTGTTAATTCAATACAGGTGATTGAACAGTCATGTAACTAATGTATCTTTTCTGATCGTACCCTCAACAGGAAATTGTAGAACTTGATAAGGGCACTGGGGCATTTGTAACTATATCCCAGAAGACGTGCATAGCTTTAAAAGAAAGAAGGGCGTCAATATCATGCTATGGAAACTGCTGGACACGCTCTCCAGCCATGAGGAATTGTGCCACGGTTGTGCTGTCGGTGGACGGCCACAGGCAGCCAACATGGTGGGAGACACTAAAACGACTCCACTGGATCGAAAGCGACTGAGTGCAGCAAAAGGTACTTTCAAAATGTTGTGTGCTTGGTAGTCCTTCAGACAACCCAAAAATTTGAAGGCTTCAAAGACTTAATAACTTTGAGAATAATTATATTGCATTAAAAACAAAAGTCAAGTCAGTGAAACAATAACCCCCAAACCATGTGTTTGTATTTTTCAATATCTACATAATCTCGTGTCCAAAAGTACCTGTAGAAAAAAGAATGAAAGTTGTGTTCATATTACACCCTTCATTATCATCTGCAATGGGCTATATCGAATGCTTAATACAGACCATGTAGAATGATGGATTTTCTGAGGCCATATAGTAATACAGCTGTGGATGTCATAATCAGATTGAGCAGCAAAATGCTTTTGTTTTGTGTTTAAAAAAATTTAAGGACAAACTTAATTCCTGAAAATCCATCACCGATATTGCTGCTGGGTATACCGGGGTCCGATTTTTATACCCAGGTGCAAACACGGATGGATCTGTAAAATAAATATGCAGTCATGGCGGCATATGTATGTTCATCCATATCAAAACACATTTTCATTGTACCCTGATGGAGAACAACGAATGAGCTGACCAGTGTACCCAATTTAAGCATACTCCGGCGAGAATGAGTTATCTTAATTAAGTGAGACTGAAGTGATCTTTGATTCCTAGCCGGAGGCAAAATAAAACTTTAATGCTGTGTGTGTGTGTGACACCTACTTGTAAATGCAATATCTCACATCTATTTATTGCATTTAAACACCATAATTTCAATTTAAACTTGAGCTAAAACTTCCTATTGGTAAGAATAATATTACTTTTCTATTCCCTTTGGTTGGGTGAAAGGTCTTCTGAGGTAAACATACCAAAAACTTTGTAAACAGGATAACTCAATATGGCATACATCTGTGACTATTTTGGCATATATGTTTGCCATAATGGTAATCAGACAATTAATGACATCCGATTTTTCTTTCGTTCAAAGCTTACATCTTGTGCTTCTGTCAGAAGAAAGGAATCGCTGTCCCTTGTGAAAAAGAAATGAATGCTACAATTAACAGCAAGTGTGTTGGAGCCAGAAGGAAGGAAAAGTTAATTTATAAATTATATTGGTTAAATTTAACTTGTCATTTCATTGGCAATTCATTGCACCATGAATTTTTCCATATCGCTTTCATATTACAGCAACGTGTATTTTTTATATAATGCCTTAAATGCCTTTCAAATACCTAACAATTTAACAAAAACATTTAACTAGTTGCAATCCGTCCAGAGGCGGCGAAATCTGAGGACTCCCCCATGGATTTTTCAACACAGTAAATGTTTTGAATGTCACCTCAATATTGAGAACAAATTGGTACTATAAGCCAGTTGACGGTTAGAGTTAATGATATTATAATGTGATAATGCAATGATGTGAAAGGTCAAATGGGGAAAAACACGGGTACATTCAGTACGAACAGTGTATAAGAAAATGTTTAAAAGCTCATGTAGCAGGCTACTAGTTTACCCCTCCCGTTGCACAGCCCCATTACTATGTCACATGTTCCCCTGTACATAGTCATCCCTTTCCCAGTTACATCATTTTTTAGAGTATTTCCAAGTTTCAAGGGTTGACTCATCCCTTCCCAGAGACAAGAAACTATTGTGTTCGTGCCAGCCTCTAGTTGTCAGTTTACTTCAATTACGTGTCCACTTTTCCGGACTTATGAGGTTTGTTACCACTCGTTGACAGACAGTGCTAGATCATTTGGGTGGCATTTAATGTCTTTGTTTTATGCAGGAAGTATGTGGGGTATAATCTCAGGGCTCTTTGGGTAACGGGTGCATTATGTTACTTTGGGGAGTAAAAGATACTTTACCTCCAAAGGGGTTCCTTTGTTTAAGGAGGGATGACCACATCCCTCCTATCAAACAGTTAGTTAAGAATTAATTGTACTAAAAAGCTCCGGACGGCAGTGATGGACCACTCATTCACTGACTTCTGCGAGGGAGGCATACCCTGTTACCAAGAATAACATTTATATTTACTGTTGTGATCTTTTTAATCAAACAGGTAAGCGTCATTTGATCAATTTAATTTACACTTGTGTCAAACTTAGGACTTACAATAATTAAGATACCTTGACAGTGTCTAACCTTTTGAATGCTGCGTTTTCTATAGATATCTGCATGTATATTCATTCATATAAGCCTAAGGACCACCTTTAGTGAGACTGACATATGTAGCTTGCTTATAAAGTATTGAGCTAATTAGACAATTTGGGAGTGTTGGTACACAGATTAAAATGCGTCTCCACCAGTAATATGTTATTCTATTCATGTTTAGTTTTATGTTTCATCTACAACCCCATGTTGATATTGTGTGGTACATTATAGAAGGAAATTGTATCATATATCACCTACTTTGATATCGAAGGCAGTAGCCCAGGTTGAGAGGACTTCCCAATCATTATAATTGTCTGTCGTAACTGTCAGCTCTATGACTAATAGGTTAGAATGCACCTTTGGTGACCTTAAACTTTTCATCCGAAATGTGATATGCTGAGCTGGGTTATTTACAAATTATTGGTTATCTGTATTTACATTGGTGCTTCATGAATTTGTGCTTTATCCATGTGTTCATTACGTTAATTATTATTGTAAGCCCTTTCATTTAATTGCCATTCTGGATAAGTTGCCAATTAGTACACTGTCTAGCGCTTTTGTTAAAAAGGTTACATAATATCCCCATTCATTGAATGTGACCAGAGACAGCATATTGTTAGGCTATGACATTTGTTTCACCTGTGGTATTCCCTAGTGTATTCTGTGTGTACAGATGACTTTTTTTTAGATTGAAGGCTTCAAGAGGTATTGGTACAGTGTATACCAGTGTATACTTATGTAGTATATATAGTGCTGTAGCCAATTAGTTATTTATTTTTACTGACTTTGTTTATTTTCTATTTGCCCCTTTGTATATATATTTCCTTTAAAAGTTGTGTTTACAAGTTTTCATGATACGACTCATTCACTGACTTCTGTGAGGGAGGCATGCCCTGTTACCAAGAAGAACATTTATATTTACTGTTTTGATCTTTTGAATCAAACAGGTCTTTTCTAGATTTATTGATATACACTATTGATGGCCTTCAGTGGTTAGACGTTGGTCGTTAGCACTAGACGCCGGTGGGTCGTATAGACGCTGGTTGTATCAAAGTGCCTAAGGGAAGGGTCTACTCCATCCCGATGACAACTCGTATGCTCTAAGATGCTGGATCGGAAGACAGTGTTTATGGCCGAGTTTATTTTTATAATTAAGTGTATACCTAGTGGTTTGTAGTCCTGATAGAGATTACAAGTATAAGAGAACCACAATGTAACCTGACTACGTTGAGGTCAGATAAATGCTTTATTCGAGAGCAAACCATGGGACCGTTTCCCTTGGAGTGAATACAGTAGTACTTTATGCCCATATGGACTGTCTTTGAATCATTATTATTGTGTTTATCATGGAATGCGCCTATACACCTAAAGGTTGTAAACAGTCGACCCCCTCCGCTCCTTGATCTTATGTATCCTGTGAGTGGTTGTTACACTCACTTAAGTAAAATGCTCATCCTGGTAATACGAAACTTACACAAATATTACCCCCATACATAGAACAATAAAATCATCCAAAATGGACTGAATTCATTCAGGTTTTAAAGAGTTATAAGAGTTTTAGTGAAGACTGTAATGACTGTAATGACTGAAGACTCGTTTATTCCCAGTACACTTTTAATTTGGGCATCTGTCCAATCATCTAACTATTATCTTTCTGGGAAGTTATTTTATATTCACAAACCTTGCCTTTCGTACAGTAACAATCAAGTTCTTGGCGTGTGTGTGTGCGTCTGTGACACTTGCTTGGGTACGCTCTATCTCATTAAGGGAAAGTTGGATTGAGGCCATACTTGGACTATAAGATCTGCCATATTGTGAAGGTGTGCGTTATTATTGTTGGTGCTCATATCTTGAACATTAATCGGGTTATGGGGTCAAACGTCAAAATCGTCAAATTGCAATAATTTGCAAACGTAAGTTTGATTTGCTTCAAAGTTCATATGGACGTCTGTTATTGGCAGGTACATGATCGTGTGCAGTTTGATGAAGGGGAGGGGGGGCTCTTTTAGCCGTAAACAGTTATACTATTGACTACCGTACACTTCCTACTGGAACTCCTTATTACTTCAGTGTGTGGAATAGTGTAAGGTCATTTCCTTTCTACATTGTGGGTATAGGAACTTTGCTCACTGATATTTTTTTAAGCTCTCATGGTATGGTCCATAGAGTATGTAATCATTGAATTTGCATTACTACAGTGACAGTCAGTGTGTGTTATAGCATGGTGTGTGTTACATAGCTTAAGTGTATATCTTGTATGTATGTATGTATGTATGTATGTATGTATGTATGTATGTATGTATGTATGTATGTATGTATGTATGTATGTATATATATATATATATACATATATATATATATATATATACACGATGTACATGTACCAATGTTAACTATATGTACAAATATATGTCATTTGAGGTCAAATTAAAATTACTAAACATTGTTGGATATTCATGAAACTTCGTAACATTCATGATAGTGCCCTTGGGCTCTTCTTTATAAATCGTTTTCCTATTGCAATAGTAGCAATAGCATGTATTTTGTTTTACAATTTAATTGTTCCTAAGTAAATAAGAGAGAATTGAAAATATTGCATGCACTTTTTATCTACCTATTTTAATCTTCCAGGGAAGACATTTTGTTCTAAATTTCAAACTAAATATTTCCAAAAAATAACCATTAAATTGTTCTGATCTTAATATTTAATTAAACTCATAATTCAGAGAGAATTAAAAATATTCCATGCACGTTTTTATATGAATTTTTTTTTTCATCCAGTAGTTAATGCACATAATTGTAATATATATACCAACTGAAAATTATGCGTGCATGCATGCAAAAGTTTGTGGAGCAGAGCACGTTTTTAAAATGCATGCGTGAGAATTAAGCGTGCAAATTTGCATGCATGCAAACGTTTGTCAAGCAGACCGCGTTTTCAAGATGCATGCGTGAACACGTCCAATTGAGTGCAATTTGCATGTTCCCCACTCGCATACCAGAATTGCATGCATGTAAATTCTTCGCACGCGTGCCCGGAGCGTGCAATTTTATACCCCTGCATGCGTACCCGGAGCGTGCAATTTTATTCCCCTGCATGCGTGCCCAGAGCGTGCAATTTTATCACTTGCATGCATGCAACAGTAATTTCAAGCGTGAAAACGTTCCAAAAGAGCGCAATTTGCACATTCCCAACACGCTCTCTGCGCACATACCAAAATTGCACGCATGCAAAAGAAGGATATATTCCTGATTATTTAAGAGATTGCTATGATATTGCATTCAAATTCCCTATTACATTAGGTAGGACTATCACTGAACATCTATAAATACAACAATTACCTTTCTTTTTCCTACAGGTATCCAACTTCCTTTCAAAAAGTAGCGATGGCAAAAGCAATTACTACTCAATTCCCATGTACTAAGGATGTTACATTAGGTGCAGAAGGACATGTCAGTAAAATGCAATTGGAATATAGTAGCTTAGCTTGTATATATATATATATATACATGTTGAGACTAGTGGAACACTAGTAGTTGTAACTCAGAGTTAAAGCATTAATAAACAACTGTGTGATATTATCGAAGATCTCAGTATGTTAGGCTTAGGCCTAATGTTAAACTAAAATGCTAGGAACATGGATTAAATTTTCAAAATGTCCTACATAATTTTACCTAACTCCCAAAATTCCGTAAGTATTATCAAATAAAAGGTTTTCTTTCTATTCAAATATCATACCCATATTTCAAACAAAATACCACCAGGTATCAGAGAGAGAGACAAATATAGCAGTTTTGAGACCGGGTACTATATTTTCAACGACCTCATTTGACCTCATTGGCATAATTTAATTAAACAACTTTTGGAAAGCTCATTGTTTAAGCTTCAAGACATTGATATGGTAATACAATTACAAACTTATAACAGTAACAAATGCAAAGTATATGGTGTAAATAGCCCTCCTTTTCCAAACTTTCAAAATCTGCACACATATAATTCCTTAAATGGACACTTAACCTTGGCACTAATTGTTTACAATACACTCCAACCATCGATGTGGTTTGAAATTATTGTGTACCATGAATGTGTAAGAAATTACTGACTGGCACAATATTTTCCTTCGGAGCAGTATTCCTTTTTTCATTTTTGGAGGATTGTAAAGCTCCAGAGAATAGCTTTTAATGATTTTTTTTTAAAGATTTGTGACACTTTTCAAGTTTCTAACAGTTTTTAAAGTTAAATTCTGTACCCTCACATGTTTTTGCAATCAGTTTGAAATGTTGCCTTCCCTTTGGGAAAGTCTATATGGAATGACACAGTCCAACACATTATAAGTACCAAGAAGGAAACCGAATTCAAAAAATCTGGAATTCTGTATTACTGTGCAAGTTTCACATCTGTTACATTAAATATAACCTTCTATACTCAGTTATGACATATTCAAAGTTATAAAGTGGAATTCTGTAATGTGCAAAGATTCTACTGGAAATAAGCAATACGTTTTCCATATATAACATACCTCATTAGTAACTTCTTCTCCAATGCAGATAAGCTATTCAGCATCTCCCCCATTTGTTGTCCCTCTTGCAGGTCGGTCTTCGAAGGAAGAAGTTTGCATCTCACTCTCTCCTCCCCGCCTGTGGTTCAATACAGTGGTTACAACAAACAATGCTTTGGAGAGTTGTTTCAATTGCATTTATTTGGTTTCTCATGCAACCGTTTGACGCCTTCTCGAACCTGAAGGTTGCTGTATTCATTTAGTTTCTTCAGGTCTGAAGTGGTTGGTATCTCTTGTTCTTTGTAGAACTGGCGCTTTTTTAGGGTTTGCAATGCCGGTGAGGATATTTTGTCTGTCCACTCGGATTTGAACAGTATGTCAAAGTCTTCGGCCTCAGCTTTCATGAATGGGTCTGTGCTGTCCTCGCGCTAAAAAACTGAGGGCGCTATACAGCCAGACAACCATTTCCCCTGAAGCCCCAAAATAAAGATAAACCGTGACAAGATCCTGGACGTTTGCCAGCAGTTTAATTCGGATAAATATTGGTGAATGAGTGAATGGATGGTAAAACTCAAAGAAACAAAGGAAAAACTATGTCTAAATAAGAAGGTGACAATAATGAACATGTTATAAAAACAAGGCTAGGTAACATATGCCACAAGAAGGTGACATACCTGACTAATGATAAACTGTGCCGAACAAGACGCACAAGGCTGTGAAATTAACATAGGCAAGGTAAATAAGCACTGACTAACCACTTGTGGTTAACCGAAAACTGTCCACTTTATATACTACAATGACAATGTAGGGAACACATAATACGAAACTATAAAAATTGAGTAAAGAATGGTGTAACCGAAACTCCATACAACCAAAATGTTAGCTACGCGTACCCTGTACGCACATCATGCAATATAACAATGATAACATAGCACGTAATTAGAAGCCCAAGGGTAACGAAACATACTGAAAGAGTTGTGAAGGTAATAGAATACCCAAGAATAGATGTGAAGTACACGCAATAATAAAATAGATACCATACTACAATAAACAACCTAGTATGACTGCAACAAAAAACCTTAACAAGCAGGTAACGTGTGAGCCCAAGTACGCAAATCTCACGAACCGTAAGTAACAATGTAATACAGGAACGTAGCAGAATTGGTCTACGGTAATACATAAAGTGGAGGATAGAAAACATTAGGGCACCTCACAAAACACAGCAGAAACTGGCCAATAACAACTAAGATTTACAATTTTGTGATCCTAAATAGCAGTAAAAAATACAAGAAATACTTACAGACTATGACACTCCAAGGATAGCAAATATGAGTTTAGATTAAGGTTAAATGTTTGCATCTAAAACTTTGAGATTAAAACGTGTTAATTGTTAACAAAACGATTTCTGAGCGTCCAAAGGAAAAGGGTGGCGCTATACTCAAATGTAATATAAATAGGAATAAAATAAAAAACACAACAGGGTCCTTCAACCGAATTGCTGTACCTAATTTGATCATTGCACACTTTTAGAGAGAATGCCCAACATGTAGTCCATATGAAGGCCTGTCTGTCATTTCAACCCCATTTCTTGTGGTTTTGTTTTGCTCCCCCGAAATTACTTTTGTTACCTTAACAACTAAGTCAAACTTGGAGGGATTTATGCAATCCATCAGACTTACTTTTCTGTCAAGGTTACTGACCATTTTAACAAGTCGACCTAACTGCTTGATCTTTGATGCAATGTAGTGCCGTCTCCTGCTGCCAGACCTCTCCAAAAGGACAGAACCAAAGTTCAGAATTAGATCATCATTGTGCACAACCTCTTTAATTCCTTCAGGAGTTTCCCTCATACTTACAACTACGATGTCCTTTAGGTTCTTGTAGTTGTGGTGGTCTGCTTTGAATGTAGTTGTGCTTCCATCTAAGAGCATTCTGCACCTACATACTAATGACCAATCTGATCCACTCTCGTCATCCTCCTCAACATCACTTTCATTGTTTCCATCATACCCTGGTCGTTTATGTTTACAGCTCCTAACATGGTGCCAGAGACAACTTCTTTCGACAAATCCCAAACAATGCACACAGGGAAGATAATCCTCTGCTTTCTTTGGGTGAACAGATCTTCTTAGGACAAGAAGGTCACCTCTTTTCTTCCCGTAAACGCGAAGGTTGTGCTTGTAATTCCCCAAGTGACGCAACCTTAAAAAAGTAGGTCTTGTTCGACTTTGTGTTTGCTCAGCGCTTTGGCTACTTCAACATTGTCAGAGTGCTCACTAATCAAATGTCGTTTCATTTTACACAGCAACTCTCTCTCTCTCTTCTTCAGCCGTTGTCCATCCACTGCTGGATGAACGCCTCAGCATGATATCTCCAACTCTCTCTCTCCCTTGCATGTGTGTACTAATTGGTTTCATTCCAGAATTTCTGTATTTCATCTATCTCTTTCTTTGCCTGCCTCTGTTCCTTTTCCCGTCAAGCGGTGTCCTTACAGTGGTTAGCGTGCTCCATCTTCCATCTCCCCTTCTAGTGACATGGCCGGCCCATGTCCATTTACGATGTTTCATTACTTCCATTATATCCTGTACCTTTGTCTGTTCACTTATCCACTTATCGGTTTTGTGATCTTTGTATGTTATGTTAAGCATACTCCTCTCCATGTTATGTTGTGCGGCTGCTAACTTTCTTTCCATTTTAAGTGTTAGTGTCCATGTTTCTGATGCATATGTCATTGATGGGAGAATGCATTGGTCATACACTTTCCTTTTTAAGCATAATGGTAGATTGCTCTTCATGATGTGGCTGTATCTGCCAAATGCTTGCCACCCTGCTTTGATCCTCCTCCTTATTTCATTATCTTGATTCCTTTCGGTGAGAGTGAACCTTTGTCCCAGGTAAATGTATTAAGATACATGTTCCAATTCTGTTCCATTAATGATGATTGGTTTGTGTTTAACTGATTGGTCTGCCATTACTTTGGTCTTCTTCATATTCATTTGCAGTCCTCTCTTCCTGCTTGCTATGTCCAAGTCCTGTAGCATGCTCTCCATTTTGTTGAAGTTGTTAGCTATGATGACTATATCATCAGCAAAACGGAGGTGGTTGAACTTCTCCCCATTCACATTGATACCTTTACCTTCCCAATTGATGTCTTTGAAGATGTGTTCTGAGCGTGCTGTAAAGAGCTTTGGAGATATGGTATCTCCCTGCCTCACTCCTTTCCTTATTGCTATTTTGTTGCTTTCTTTGTGTAACTTAACAGTAGTTGTGCTGCCAGTATAGATGTCTTTGATTACTTTGATGTAGTTAGGGTTGATGTCTTGCTCTTTCAGTGCCTCGAGAACTGCCCAGGTTTCAACGGAATCGAAAGCTTCCTTATAGTCCACGAAAGCGACACATACAGGTATATTGATCTCCTGACATTTTCCCTTCAGTTGGTTGAGGGTGTGAATGTCATCTATTGTTGAGAAATTTCTTCTGAATCCCGCCTGCTCCCTTGGTTGGTTGTCGTCTAGAAGTCTTTCCAGTCTGTTTGTCAGAATCTTTGTAAACAGCTTGTATATATTGGATAGAAGGCTAATGGGCCGGTAGTTCTTCAAGTTCCTTTTGTCTCCTGTCGACAGCAATAAAAAACTTGCTTGCTACTATATTGACGTTTCCCACTAACCTTGCTCTTATATGCTGGAACTTGGATTCCAGGAAATAGGTCTTTACTGATGATAGGTTCTGCCTCTTTAGGTACAGTTGGTGGGACTGTCTGACGAAATTCAGCTGGTAAAACTCCCTGTTTGGGATCAGCTGATGAAACTGACTGTTCAGGTTGAGCTGGTGAAACTGTCAGTTGAGGTTCAGGTGGTAAAAGTGATTGTTCGGATTCATCTGGTGGAACTGCCTGTTTGAGTACAGCTGGTGAAACTGATTGTTTGGGTTGAGGTGGGTAAACTGTCATTTCGGGTTGAGCTGGTAAACCTGCCTGTTTGGGTTGATCTGGTGAAACTGCCTGTTTGGGTTCGGCTGTTGGACTAGCCTAATCGGCTTGAGCTGGTGAAACTGCCTGTTCAGATTCAGTCGTTGAAACTTGCTGTTCGGGTTCGGGTTCAGTTGGTGGTATTGGCTGTAAGGGTTCAGCTATTGGTACTGTCTGATCAGGTTTAGCTGGCAAAGCTGCAACTTTAGGTTGAGCTAGTAAACTTGAATAACAAAATCAGGTTCAGGTCTTGGTACTGGCTGTTCATTTTCAGCTGGTAGAGCTGCCTGTTTGAGTTCAGCTGGTGGAACTACCTGTTTGGGTTCAGCTGTTGGACCAGCCTGATCGCGTACAGCTGGTAAAACTGATTGTTCGGGTTCATCTGGTGAAACTGCATGTTGGGGTTCATGTGGTGGAACTGACTGTTCAGGTTCAGCTGGTACAACTTTCTGATCTGGTTTATCTGATGAAACTTTCTGATCGGGTTTAGCTGGTGAATCTCCATGTTCGGGTTGAGGTGGTGCAAGTGGTTTTGCTGTACATGTATTTATCTGTAGTGACGCAAACAGTTAAAAGACAAGTGTTAGTGCTGGGTTTGTTCTGTCTATTAATATTGGTTGTTATTGATCTTGGAGCTTTGTAACATTATTTCTAATTTAGTGATCTCTATTTGTAAATTTCTTTGCAGTGACAAAAATGTAAATGGGCAAATATTAGTGCTCGGTTGGCTCTTGGGGAATACATATCGTTATAGACCGATGATGACGTCATCAGAGCTGCATACCGTAACGTTAGGCTAGTAGTATTCAATGTTGGTCATTATGATACTAGCTAGGCCTACATGTAGTTCTGCTGTTAGGTTCCAGTTAAGTAGGCTCCTCAATCACAGTGACAGTAGACTAGAACTGAATAGTTATGGTTCCAGTGCATCCAATTTTGTTTATAACATGTAGAACCAATAACACAATCTGTGGCATATAGAGTGGTAACTAGGGATAGTATAAGTATTTCATTGTGGAGCTAGATGATGAAACTCCAAGAAGGAAATGTCTATTTTACCAGTTGTACCAGGTAACTAGTTGTACTGACACTCTTGCCAAAAAAAGAGGTCATCAAATGGTGCTAAAAAGGGGGTCAGCATTACAATTGGGTCCATAGGGGACCCAGGCCCCACTTTGAAGATTTGGTGTTTGTTGTGGTATTTCAGCAAAATTAACTCTAAATGAACTCTCAGTGTACTTTCAACTCTAGTTACCTTTAAGTCTTCCAGAATGTTCTATTGTTAACGTTATGCACTTGTATTATATATAACAATGTATACTATTACATAATTTTAATTACCATATTACACAATATAATAAGTATATTCTGGTCTGTAACATTCCTTTTTCTCCAACAACAAAGTTTGCTCATCAATGAGAGATAGTAAATGCTTGATAAATTATGCTTTATATTTGTTTTTTGGGGCTTTACTATTTCCTAATTTTCTTAAATTACCCTCAACCAATCAAAGCACCTGTTGTAACGTTCTCAATGTTTTGCCTTTGATTTAAATCTGCATATTCAGCATAGGGGGTAGAAATATCTTATTTCAGTCAAATCAATGATACTTCAGTAACCAAAATTGGGGAAATCACATAGACAAATAAACGCAAAAACCATAAAAGTTTGATTTTCAGATGTTTCGTGGCTAAATTTGCTGGTTTTCCTCTTTTTTGTTTGAAATAAATAGTTTAAGTGATGTGTACGATGCCTATGGTCTCTTTGTGAAATTCAAAGCCTTCCAAGCTTGAATAATCATGAGCAATAACTGCTCGATTAATGTAAACGAAACTGATTTGGCTAGAAAACCATGCAGAGCTTGTACTTTTATGGAAATTACCCAAACTTTGGGAAATTGTTATAATTCGGGAAATGACCAAATCTTGAGAAATTGCAGAAAATAAGGATTTCGTTAATGTCCATATACATCATCACCTTATTTCATGAAATTCGAGAGCACAATCCGGGAAATCTAGTTTACCAATTGAGAGATTAATCCAACATAGGACGGCTAAGACAATGTGCTAAAAGGTTTTCATTGTTTCACCTCTGTTGAACTCATACAACCTTCGACCTGCACCAAAATCAATAGGGATCATCTAGTCAATATTACCGATACATACACTAAATATGAGATCAATCCACCATACCACAAACAAATGTACCCCACTCTCTATCGATGCCACCAAAACAAATTTGAACAAAATTGGACATACGGTTGCCAAGATATTGACATTTTAAGATATCAGTTCTAAACCCCGCCCACTCATGAATATTCATGAGATCATCAGCAAAAACAATACGGATCCTCTACTTACTATAGGTCATCCACATAGCAAGTTTGACAATGATCCGACATTGCGCGTTTCCAAGCTTTCTGTCACACATACACACACACAGACGGACAGACAGACAGACCCACACACACAAGCATGAGTGAATAGATTCCTTTTTGGAAGGAATCCAAAATTGAAGAATATTTATTCTAAACTACCGAAAATACCAACCTTTCTACGCCACGCAGCACTCGTCTGCCCATAATTATATCTGATTTCCTCGTCTGGATATATGTTTCTTAATGCAAAAATAGCCAAGATCTGTCATCCACTTTGTCTGTCAGTAGCCTAACCACTGCATTGGGATGAATCCATTCATCATTTGCATACTTTCCTTTGTGCTCTTCATCTGAAGCATCATTACTGGAAAGAATATGAATTAGTACTTTTACACAATTTTCACAATAATCGGTATATATAAATAGGTCTTATAAACAATTTATTCCACCGATGTTGGCCCACAGACAGATCCAAAAATGGTTTTGGAAATAGAATCACCTTCGAAGGAATTTAAAAACCTTTTGGGACAAGATATTTATTTCGAATTTCCTTACAAAACATATCGTTACAAGTTTGGATATTCTGAAAGGGAACTCAGTTCGACTATCAGAACTGGTTGGTCCAGGGTCCATTGGAATATGTTACAGTAATTAGGCCAAAAATACGTAAATTTGGTGGGAAAATGTCCAATTGGTATAGACTGGCAGGGTTGTATTTTGTTTTGTTTTTTATATTTCATAAATGATGATGATGAATATATTTTTCTGATCATAAACTTTATTTTGACTGGTGTTAGAATTTTTAAGATATTTTGGTTTGTTTTTTATTATCCACATCAATTCGTTAATGACTTGACCTATTGACCTAATTTTATTGTCAATGTGCGTACAATGACGTGTTAGGCTAGAAAGCAATACTTATCTTTCTGTTTTTCTCCAAATATCAAAATATTCATAAATAATTTGCTTATTATTTTTTCCTGTGTAAGTAGGGTTTTAATGTTACATTTTAGGGCAAAATTCTGCACAAAGCTGCAGAGAGTGAAACCATAGCTTTTTTCGTTATTTAATGTCAAAAATAATATAAATTGGATAAAAATGAAGAAAAATATAATTTCTACTGTATTTTAGTCCAAAAACTTGAATAGGACCCTATCCCCCAAAAAATTGGAATAAGCTCTCAAAATGCTATACTTTGGTGTATAATAGGTGGCAGTATTTGAAATTTTCCCAATTTGCAAACAAATTCAATTGTCCAATATTTCCATCTGTAATCAAATAGGGGTTAAAGACACAATGTACATTACGTACAGAAGAATCTTTTTTTGTGTATGTGTGCGTGTGTACCCGCTGGCAGCTGGGGACATTTACATCATGACACACCTTCCAAGTGTGGACGTACTACCAATCGGGGATGTCCCCGGTTGGGTTAAGTGCAGATTTTGAAAGTTCCCGCCAAATGAAAGTACTTTTAAAAGTTTTAGCAATATCTCTGGCAGTCCCCATTGGGTGCATTCATTACAGCCTAGCTGTGTCACTTTGTGTCATTAACTGTGTTCGAATTTCATGTACTGCCACAAAGATAACTGTAGTACCTACTGTACCTGAGATAACTACAATATGCAGCTAGCTACTAACATCCAGCTTTCATGAGACGGAGACAGATCAAGTGAGTAAATAAACATACTCTTTACTAATCATAATCCTGTGGAGTGTCCCCAATTATTTTGGTAATTTCCAGTTCGTTCGTTTATGAACTTCTATTATAGGCCGCTAATAGACTAGCCTACTGTACATTGTGGAAGCCACATGTGCTACCAGTGTACTTAATGTCATATAGGTTAGGATCCAGTTGTGCATGCATACTACTTACTAGCACAGTGTGTGCATAGTATGAAATTAACAGTAGGTCTATATGGTCTAATACATTATACCACATGGGTTAGGTCAGTTTGTGTGTAACATCACTAGTTTTAAGTCAGGCTTCAGATGATAGCTGCTGCATTATACACATAAGGAAAGTTTAGTAACTTTCTAAGCTGGCTAATTTAAATCTCAGCAGAATGTTATTGTTAAGTAGGATCTAAATCATGTCTGCCCATTGGATAAATCATGAGGCAGTTGTTGGGCACTTCATTATATCAAACACTGAAACGTTGGAAGCAGTACTGACATTTTGTCCTAATTTTGGCATTAGAAGATATGTATACCGCCTTTGTGACTTTCTGTCTGCATGGTGCTTTTTCGTATTCGATGACCAGACTTTTCATTCTATTGTTTTTTATTCATTTTTATGTAACCTCAATATTGAGGATGCCCATATATAGAACAGTTAATCTTAAAAAGTTATAGCTGCATGTATATGCGTTACAGATTCTACAATTGAAACTATGTGAATGAATGGAGCAAATGTATTGCACTTCTGAGGTAATTTACCTTCCTTTCTTTTCAAGGGGAATATTGTGGTGTGACTTGTTATCATAAGATTAGATGCATCATGATATAGTCATGAGATTAGTATAATCTTTTCAAATTTAGTAGTTTGGCCAAGTTTTGCTATTAGCTCATTGTTGGATTCAGTCACCTAACTTCATAATTGTAAATATGAGATAAACTGTGTAATCATTCTGAAGTTTGTTGTTTAGCCAAGGTTTACTGTCTGATCATAAAGTCACCTTAGAATTTAGTCGTTAAATTTTAATGTTGATATATATTATATAAACATTCTGAATTACGTAGTTTGGAAAAAGTTGTGGTGTCTGCTCTTTTGGGCTCCCTGGGTAATATGTAATGGACACTATGAACCTTCCTGTTGATTCCAGACAAAAGTATGTCATGACGTAGCACAAGGCAAGGCCCAGGGCCTACTTTTGAAAAATATATGCAGGAAGATCCACCTGGGTTTCTGGTCAAGATATCGCCAACAAAAGGTACTTTTGCATTTAAAATTTTCAATTGGAATTACATGTGTAAATGTCTGTCTTTATTTTACTATTGTTGGGTTTTGAGGTATGATGCAGTCAATTTAAATTTATTAGATGTGGTTAATGTAAGTATTCGGCAGCAGTTATTACTACAGGAGATTAGTGATATAAATTAGTGATAGTGAATAGTGATGGATTTCATTACTTTTCAAAAAACTCATTGCCTCTTTCAGGAAGGAGTCTGTTTACCTCTCAGTTATTCAAAATGGGATGGTTTCTGGTAAGTTACTCGGGGGAACTGATCACAGCCAAGGAAGGGGAACAAAGGGAAAGAGAAGAACCAAGTGTATTTCGTTACTTTTTTAAGTACAGAGAGAAGAAATGGTGGTAAGCTATTTGTTTTTACTGTAAGTAAAGGCAATTCCTAGAGATGCAACAAAGCTAAAAATGCCAAAGTGGAGAAATATTTACAATATGTTGGATGTCCAGATTGAAGTGTCAGAGAATTAATGTATATTTTTACATTCACCGATATGTTTCAATACCCTCCTTGCATCAGGTACTTGATTGCAATGACAAACTAAAAACTAAAGTAGCTATCAACCTAAGTATCTTTGGTTACTTACAGTCAATGTGACATATACAAACAGGTGATTTAGCAATTCTTATCCATTCTCATTTTATTTCTAGTGTTGATGCAAACACTGAACCACAAACAGGTCCAAAATTTGGAACACTTGTTAATCATGGCATAGGTGGTAAAATAAATTCCAAAATGGTCGTTAAGACTTACAACAACAGGCCAGTACTGTGTCTTTTTGCAATCAAGGATGTAAAGCAAGACACTGAATTTCTGTATGACTATGGAATCATCAATCTTCCATGGGTGAAAGAGGTTAGTGTGCAACTTAAATCCCCCCCCCCCACCCCTCCCTCCATTATCTAGGGAAGAGCTTACATGTAGAAACTTCCAACGTTCCAATGTGTCAGCTAGCATAACTATTCAAATCATCATTTCACTTGTAAGGCTGTTTGTAGCAAAGAACATGTCAGAGTTACCTTATAAGATAGTGCGATTTTTTACAAAACAGCAACAAGCTCCTTCATAAAATGTTAAAATGTTGCAATTTCAAATAAACTGAGGCCAGAACAGGGTTCAGGGACCCTGTTTGGTTGATTTATGAAATGTAAATGAGTTGTGATTCCCAGGCTATAGGCCTTTAGAGAAGGCACGTACTGTGGCTCTGACTGAAATCTTCAAAAAGGGATCTTTCTACCTTCATTCGGCTAGATAGGTCAGGTGTTTAAGTGCAGGACTAATGTCCCTGAGGTTGCTATGTGGAACTTTTTCTAACCTCAATTTCTTTGCACAGTTGTTATTAAAACATTTCCCAGTCATTTTACCCATATAATTTCATTACAAAATTTTTCATTCATTCATTTCGTGTTCACTATGAGCATACTATGAGAGGGTCTGCTTGAAAGGGTAAATGCATTGAGCTTGCTCTGTGGCACCGCAATGCCTTATAGATGTCTTGAGAAAGGAGATTAAAAGTTTGAATCCACCCATACAATTTATATATTTCATTGACATTGTTACAGTTTGAAATTTAGTGGAATTTAGAATGTGAAACAGTTTCAAGATCTGTTTACCATCTCGGGAAAAGTTTTACAATTTATTGTAGGAGTGAATGCATTTTAAAACACTGCAGTGAACTATATTTTTGCTTTTGTCAAAGCTGTTTCATGTAACTCTTACACTGCTACAGAAGAACACATGGCTACTTGCAGTCCCGTATCCAAGGAGCCAGACAAAATAATTTATGTTATGAAAAGAGCGGAAGATTGGGTTAGACATTCAGATCTGATGTCAACTGACCAACAACTGCCAATTTGTGAGCCAGATTCGGTTTCTGAAGGTACAAACTTATGAACTTCATGTGTTATGTTTGATAAATTGTAGTAATTAACGTAGAGAAGTCAGCACGTTTAGAGATGCAGTAGCTAAGTTTTGGGAATGTAGTGAGGTTGTTCCACTGATTTAGTCTGGTGACGAGACCTTCAAAAGTGCAATGAGCTAAATATATCACATTAAGTTGTGAAGGTGGATGGATAATTTGATGATTATAGAACATGGTTGTCAGATCGATATGTTTGCTCAACTGCTGATAGTTTGAATTTTTTGGCTCAAATTCTAAATGGTTGCATGTAGATTCAAGATGAATGAAATAAGTGTAAGAGTGTTAGACTTCCCTCTTTGTTTGCGGTTTGTTGACATGTTATTCTGCATTGAGCCAACTTATTTTGCCTCCTTTGTCCTCTCGTTTCTTCTTGCAGGAGCAATTCCAGATAGCTTCCTCACTGACTCAGAACATCCCATGCCTACTTGTAGCTCCACATCTGCAGAACTAGAAAACATTTATGATGTTATGAGATCATCAGAGGATTGTAATGGGCATCCAAATCTCGTGTTAACAGAGGAACAACCAGCCTTTGTTGAAGCAAAGTCAATTTCAGAAGGTACAAACTTAAAAGTTCTGCAGAGTTTATCTAATGAAGTATTGAATATAAGTATGCTTCTTATATAAGTGCTCATGAGGACCTGGTTAGGTTTGTTCAACAAATGAAGTCTCCATAAACTTAATGCAAAAACTTGTATTTTGCAAAAAAAGCTGGAATGTTACAATGATCCTCAAGTAAGGGTTAAATTCAAGTTAGACAATGGAATGGTTTGCAAGTAAAAACCATTGCTGTCAGTCTCTCATTTTGACGATGGTTAGATAACTGGAGACCATAGTTGTTGTCCAATGATATACTCATGCCATTATTGGTGAAGAAAATTTCCTGTGTTTCCCTTATAAAATTGCAGCTAGTACTACGTAGATTCATAATAATTTATATGAGTGTGTGTTGTAAGACATCTATTTAAACAAGCTTGGATATCAGCAATTGTCAATATTTCTTTGTTTTTGCTTTTGTAAAGCTGTTCTAAATACTTCATTTCTTATTTTGATCTAGTTACAGGTCATCATTATTCTGTATTGAAAGTAAATTACTTTGCTTCATTTTTCTCGCTGTTCTTCTTTGTGTAGAGGCTTTTCCATGTAACTCCCTCCCTGAACCAGAGCATCTTATGGATACTTGCAGTTCCATATTTACAGAGCTAGACAAAACTAACAATGTTATTGGATCAACGCATGATTGCGTCGGGCATCCGAATGTGATATTAACAGACCCACAAGAACGATTCGTTGAGCAACATTCTGTTCCTGAAGGTAAAAACACCAACTTATTTGAGCATGTTTTGATATGGTAGGCATGGCTATGTCATAATTGCAGCTCATATAAGCTGTAAATGCACTAGTATCTGTTTATATCCTGAACATCTTTTCAGAGAACTCTGCATTCAAAGTAAGTTCTTTTATTGCTGCTGCCACCATTACTAATTGACAGCTTAACTCTCCTGTTGACTTCATTTACGTTGCAGATACACAGTCTTATCATTCTGCTTCAGAGCTTCACAGTGACAATGACGACAGTGATGATGATTATGAAGATGATGATGTTGTGCCACCATCTGATGATTCAAATATTTCATATGTTTTGTATCCAAATCTGACTTTGCCAGAGCAGAATGACTCTATGGTAGTGGATGAGCAGCAGACCGATCAGGAAAGAACATCACAGATTACCGTTAAGTCTACAAGCAATGAGGATTGTAGAATGTATGACAAAAGACAGTTTTGTTTTTATTGTGAAAATCCTGAAGCTAAGCTACCAAGACATCTTCGATCAGCTCATTGCAATGAATCTGCAGTGGCTGACTGGATGCAGGAGGATCATCACACACCGAAGGCAGCAAAGCTCACCAAAATCAGGAATGTTGGAAATTACCTACAAAATTGCAAAGTGCTGGAACAAGGATCAGGAGAGTTAATTGTCAGGTATAGGCCAAATGAAACCACTGAGTCATCAAACTTCATTCCCTGTCCAACCTGTTATGGATACTATGCGAAGAGGTTCCTTTACAAACACACATGTCATTTGGAGCAGGCTTCCTCAAACAAACAGAAGAGAAGGAGGGGAGAACTAGTCAGAAATGGAAAACTTCTTCTTCCAAGCCTCAACAATTCAGACCTGCAGCTTGATGAACTCTTTAGCAAGTTAAAAAGTGATGACATTTCGCGATGTTTGAAGAGTGATAGTCTGATTTGTCAGCTGGCAAAGAAAGAATTCTTAAAGCTTTGTCATGACAAAGAGCAACAAAATTACATACGAACCAAGTTAAGAGAGATGGCCAGACTACTGATTGAGATACGACTTGTCAGTAATGAGCCAGATAATGAACTTGCTGACTTCATACATCCAGCTAAGTTTGACCATGTTGTGACAGCTGCGAGGAATGTCGCAGGTTTTGACACACAAACACATCTGTACAAAGTTCCAAGTTTAGCACTGAAACTTGGACATAGTATTAACAAGTGTGTACTCCTTGTCAATGCACAAGGGTTGAAGCAAGGCGATGAGGAGATTGTCAACCAGTCAACCAATTTCTTCGAGTTATGCCAAATGAAGTGGACTGAGGAAGTCTCCCGTCATGCTCATCGCACTATGACTGAAAACAAGAGGAATGCCCCTAAGAGACTACCACTCACGGAAGACATTTGCACTCTCTCAAACTTCGTGAAAAAAATTGGGCATGATGAGAAAAGAAAGTTGGAGGATGGAAAGTCTGACCTTGCAGTTTCTTGGAAGGTACTTAATGAGGTAACTCTGACACAAATTATGTTATTCAACCGAAGAAGGCAAGGAGAAATTTCCAAAGTATCTATTGAAGATTACAACATGAAAGCCTCATCAGAGAAAGCTTTTTACATCTCTGCGTGCCTCAGTAAGTTTGAAAGGGAACTTTGCAAAACTTTCACAAGGATTGAAATCATCGGAAAGAAAGGGAACACTGTACCAGTGCTGCTAACAAAACAGATGGAAGACACTGTGGATTTACTCATTAGCCTGAGGCAGAAAGTAGGTGTCAACCCTGACAAGAAGTTTTTGTTTCCTTGTGCTACATCCAACTCAGATGCACACATTAGGGGTGCTGATTGCATTCGAAAGTATGCAACTCTTTGTGGAGCGAAGAATCCAACCCAACTTCGTTCCACAAGCTTGAGGAAGCATGTTGCCACAATCAGCCAAGTCCTTAATCTCAAAGATAACGAGCTTGACATGCTGGCTAAGTTTATGGGACATGATGTACGAGTTCACAGAGAGTTCTACCGTTTACCAGATGCAACGCTGCAGGTGGGAAAAATCTCTAAGCTACTGCTCTCTTTGGAGAAAGGGTCAACGGCAAGCTTGGCAGGAAAGTCTTTGGACCAAATTGAAGTTGACAAAGATGATGGTAAAAAGCAGGAATTTATTTCATGTTTTTGCAATGAAGTTCAATATTGAAATGAGTGTACAATAAGTTAAATTATTAGCTAAAGTTCAAATAGGAATTTTTAAGCTAATTTGTAAAGTTTACATTACAAGTACTGAAGTGAGGAGAATGTATACCTGCCCAAGAACTGTAAAACAATGATATCAATAATTTAATTGCCTTTACAAATAATTGCTAATCATCTAAGGTGATACTTTAAAAAGTGTTTAGCAAGTTGTAATTCTGTGGGCTAAAGTGTGTCTTTGATGCAAGGAATGGTACTTGTCGTTATCTAACCTGTATTTTCTACGCTACGTTCATGTGGTGCTGTCTGTACTACAAATGTAAGCAGTCATTGATTTTATTTCCACAGAAATTGAAAACATAGAATCTTCAGATGATACAGATTATGATACAGATGATGATACAGATGATGATGATGAGGAGGAGAAGGAGGAGGAGGAGGACACAAGTAAGGATGAGGGCAGCATGGGAAGTGAAGAGTCTCTGCATGAAGCTCATGGCACGAATTTTGAAAGCACTAATTCCGTAAATATAATTTGTATTTTTCTAGATTTATAAACAACAAAATATGATGAATATACTAGACAGATTGCAATTTATGCTCGAGACCAACCTCAAAACATTTTGATGTGATTTGTTTCTTTATATTGTAAACAATCACATGGCAACATTGAGGTGTACTTTTAAAAATCACCATATTGTAATGTATATATTGTTTGTCCTCCAGGGAGAAAATACAAAAGAAGGGCATGGACAGAAGATGAGAAAAGAGTAGTTTTAAAGGAATTCAGACGAGAAATAGCATTAAACCAATTGCATGGAAAGACAGCTATCGATAGGGTGATGGAAAAGTACAGTTGTTTTGATGGACGGATGTGGACCAATATTAAAGACTTCATAAGAAATCACTCTGGAAGGGCTAACAAAAAGCGGTATTCGAATTGGTCACACTTTACTGTGTTGATATATTACTAGTTTGTTAAATTCATGTTTGTTGAATTGTTAGAGGGATTCATTGTTGTCGTTCATGCAAAAGGAGCTCAGGAACAAATGCCACAGACTTTCTAGTCTGTCATGGAAATGATATAACTGTTTTACAAAACAGTTTTGCTTGGGATCTTTAATGTAGGGGTACACGGCTTAAGTATTTTTGAGCATTATTTTTTTCACAGGCAGTTTTAATGCTTCTGTATGTTTCATATCAAATTGTTTTACTTCTAGACTGAAATTAAAGTACTGTACCACTGCCCACCCTTCCATTTGCAGACATATAGTACAAATACTGGTAGTGTACAGCATCAGTTTAACTATGCTATTCTAATAGTGAAAAGTCTGCAAACTGAATTTTACCTGGCAAACAGACATAAAAGCAATCAGTGAAAACATTTTGTTTCAGGAATTCCTGAAAACTGTACAATGCACTTTTTTGGAAAGTTTCAGTTAATAAAGTTTTATTGTGCATCATGCACTGTGTATATACTGCTACTTTTTACTATTCAATGTGTTCAATGGATGCACTACAAACCCTTGGATCTTCTTGCTTTAATCCACACATGGAAATATGAAAGATGAGGTGTTAAATGGGCAAAGACATTGGATGTTTTGGTGTAACAAACTACTTCATAGCAATAATAGAATTTTATCATAGAATCAAAGAATTTGGCCCATTTTTGAGTCACCTTTGATTTTGGTGTGGTGATGCTTTGACATGTTACACAGTTTGTTTCAAGTTGTTTCTTTTGCATGACACAAGGAAAGTTTGTCCCCACTGCAGTTGAGCCACCAGTGTCTCCCCAGCCGGTTGATACAGTGTGTTCCCAACTAGTTGACACTGGGTTTCTCCAGTTAATGAAAGTCCCCAATTCGTTGACACACCAAATCCCCAATTCGTTGACACACCAAGTCCCCAGTTAGGTGACACACCAAGTCCCCAGTTA